>CM076583.1:1115045044-1115219471 GCA_034641835.2 Pinus albicaulis | reverse complement strand
AATTGTGCTGTGTATATCTTAAATAGATGCCCAACAAAAGTTGTAATGAACAGAGTTCTAGAAGAAGCGTGGAGTGGCAAAAAACAGGTAGTCATCCACATGAGAGTTTTTGGGTGTGTGGCTTATGTACACATTCTATATCAGCTGAGAAAGAATTTGGATAGTAAGGGGGAGAAGTGCATATTCCTTGGATACTATGAAGAGTCCAAGGGATATAGATTGTATAACCCATCGACAAATATATTTGTTATAAGCATAGATGTGAAATTCATTGAAGAGGAAGCATGGGATGGAAGAATTGAGAAAACATTCAATGTTAAAATTTGTTTGTCTCATGATGAAGATGAGGAAAATGTGGCTGAAAATAATACCTCATCGGTAGCACAACCTCCACTAACACAAGGACAACAAGGGACACCTCAAGCAGGAGTAAGAACACCCTTGAGAAGAAATGAGAGTGCTTCTCCAAGCACACCACATGGAGCAGATTTGAGTGCTTCTTCAAGCACATGTACACCAAATGAAAGAGGAACAAGATTCAGAAATATTAATGAAATTTATGAGCAAGAGATAGCAAATGAATGTATGAAATCTTTATTTGCTTTATATTGTCATGTTGATGATCCTATTCATTTTGAAGAAGCCATAAAAGATAGGAAATGGAAAGAAGCAATGGATGAAGAACTTAATGCAATAGAAAAGAACAAAACATGGGAATTAGTTGATCTCCCAGAAGGTAAAGAAGTCATTGGAGTAAAGTGGGTCTACAAGACCAAAAGCAATGCTGAAGGTAAGATAGAAAAACACAAGGCCAGACCTGTTGTCAAGGGATATAAGCAGCAGCATGGAAGAGACTATGAAGAAACTTTTGCACCAGTTGCAAGAATGGAAATAGTTAGAGCAGTGTTGTCCATGGCAGCACAAAACAAATGGAAAGTATACCAAATGGATGTAAAATCAGCATTCTTAAATGGAGTGTTAATGGAAGAGGTTTATGTTGAACAACCTCTCGGCTATGAGAAAAAGGGCCAAGAGAACAAAGTTTGCAGATTGAAAAAAATCTCTTTATGGGTTGAAGCAAGCACCAAGAGCATGGTACAGTAGGATAGATTCCTATCTACTGGAAAATGGGTTTGAAAAATGTGAAGGAGAACCCACATTATACATCAAAGAAAAAGATGGTAAGATGCTCATTTTTGTTTTATATGTTGATGATGTGATATTCACAGGTAATAATAATTACCTCATTGAAAATTTTAAAACAGTCATGAAAGATGAATTTGAAATGACTGATATGGGATTGTTAAGGTACTTCTTGGGAATAGAAGTAGAGAAAAATGAAAATGGGATTTTTATCTCACAAGAAAAATATGTTAATGAAGTTTTAGAAAGATTTAATATGTAGGAGTGCAAGGCAGCAATTACTCCCACAGTAATGGGATTGAAATTGAGTAAAGATGACAGCAGCAAGGATTTTGATCAAAGCTTGTATAAGAGCATAGTTGGCAGCCTTATGTATTTGACTGCAACTAGGCCAGATATTATGCATCTTGTTAGTTTGAATTCCAGATTTATGGAGAGGCCAAAAGAAGCACATTGGCAAGAAGCAAAGAGAATTATGAGGTATGTAAAAATAACTAAAAAGTATGGTATTTTGTATACCACTTCAGAAAATTCAGAATTAATTGGTTATACTAACAGTGATTGGGCTGGAAGTATTGATGACCAGAAAAGTACTTCTGGTTATGTTTTTCATATGGGTTCAGAGCCATTTCATGGGCTTCTAAGAAACAGCCCATTGTAGCATTATCTATAGTAGAGGCAGAGTATGTAGTAGCTACAGAAGCAGTGTGTCAAGAAGTGTGGATGAGAATAACGTTGAATAGTTTATGTCAAGAACAAGTAAAAAGGACGGTGATTTACTACGACAACAGCTCATCTATTGCATTGTCAAAGAATTGTGTGTTTCACAAAAGAACGAAGCGCATAAATGCAAAGTTTCACTATATCAGAGAAATGGTGAACAATGGAGAAATTGTTTTACAGCATTGTAAAACAAAGGAGCAGTTTACAAATATTCTGACAAAGCCATTGGGGAAAAAGAATTTTGAATATTTAAGAAAATTATTGGGTATGACTGATAACCCAGCAGCTAAATTTAAGGGGTAGTGTTGAAAATATTAAAGTCACCTGTATACCCCGTGTAGGTAGAAACAGAGTACAACAGAGGATCAGAGGATATTGCATGCAGAACATTGTGCATTCAATAGGAATGGAGAAACCGTAGAGATAAATTTAATTGGTTATGGCTGGAGCCACCATTGCAGAGAAGAAATTGAATTTTGATATAGGTCGTAGCCTATTTTGCAGGAGAAATTGAAGAATCTATGGTCCAAGCCACACAACAACGGTTTTATTAAAAGAGAAGTCATTTCAGGCTTTTAAGCCCTTACCAAAAAAAAATTGTTTAATCACACCAAAGTTTCTTTTAGTGGTCCCCACTTCATCGCTCATCGCCAAATTTTATTTTAGTGTCTTTTTGATATGAAGTTCTGGTGCGATGCAATGTTGCAATATCGCACATCGAATATCGCAACAGACAAAGTTATACATACCACCGCAAAGTCACCTCTGATGTTGCGATGTGATGTGGTCCCCACATCCAACGCACATTGAAATCACTCATCTGTTCCGCCGGTGCCAATAAAGCAACATCGCTCATCGCAAGTCTTACGCACAACCGTTCTGCTCGTTCCATCACCGATGCGATGTGGTCCCCACATCTATCGCTTCATCGCAATCGCCAAGTCCAAAGGTCCGTCTGCCAAACCTTTCAACCGCCAATCCGTCGATTGCCGATGTCGCTCATCGCTTCATCGCAATCGCCAAATTCCAAGGTTCTCGCTACACCATAGTTTCGTCGATCACCAATGCACCAATGTGGTCCCACTACCATGTGGACCAATCACGTTAATTTGCATTCGTTATACCCATGACATTACCACGACAATTTGTTATGCGAAAATTTTCCAATCTTGCTTGTTAAGGATTTGAAGTCCAGGTTTTATTGTTCTATGTTTTTTAATGAAAAGTAATGTTACAGGGGCAATGAAACGTTTTCCAAAAGACCGCGAGGTGCCTCTGAAGTTGACCAAGGCTGGTACGTTGACCCAGAGATCAACGGTGGAGATCCTTTATGGGGGCACGGCACAAATCCATTGAATCCACAAAGGGGTGCCTCTGCAGGGACCCACAGGAGAAGATTTCGCATTTTTGTTTCATTAGTCTGTTTATGTTTTAGAATTGCCACACCATATATAATGTGTCAAATTGTAATAAAAAAAATGTAATGTTGTATTTTTTTGTGTAATGAAAAGCCCGCAGGCAGAAAAAAAACACAGTAAGACCAGAGAGAACTGTTTTGTGCGTTTTGAGAGACAGAGAGAAATATTGTGAAGACTACTGCGTCTGTAGCAGTCAAGTATTCTGTAATCCCACTTCAGTGGAAGAAATTTTGTAATAGTTTTGTTAGTTAATGAAATAATTTTTTCAAGTTTGTGCCATCTCTGTCCAACATTCAAAATTTCCATATTGAATCTCTGTGTTGTAGAGGAGACTCTTTTGTTCTCCCTGTTTGTTCGGAATACTCAGAAATTCCAATAGAGATCAAGAACTACTGGAACGCTCGTTTGAGCAAGAAGCTGCCTCCTACAAACGAGTCTGAACCACCCAATCTCAGCATGAAAAATTTGAACACAAGCTCAAAATCTCATTTTTCCCTACAAGTTCATTTGCTCAAAACCACTCTCGTAAAAACTACGACGGTGTGATACTCTGACATGGTAAGACCAAATCGTTGCAAGGGTTATGTCTGGAGTAATTATAATTCAAACGAAGCGGTCAAATTGTGTAACATTAAAGAAAATACAAATCTCGATTTACTTGTACATTGATTCCATTACACATGATTGTTCGGGGCACACTTCATTCGCGATGGCAGATGTTAATCTCTTGAAACAGAAACTGGAAACTCTATTTGCTCTATGTGGAATTCAGCAGACAAGAGATCCCCACATTCACATTATTTTGGAGGAGCTACTTTATCTGAGTGTTTGTCGGATCTGAACGATCTATTGTCTCTGGACTGCAATCTTCTCTCCTCTCCATTGGACGGTCTAACCTATTTTGGGCTAGAAGAGTTCAACACAAAATCAGCATTGGTGGCAGACGCCAATGAGTTTGAATATATGGGTTCTGATCAAAGCCTTATGCAAATCATTAACAAATTTATGGTCTCGATGATCAAATAACGAACCAAAATATGATTAATGAACTCGATTGTTTACAAAAATCAGCTCACGTCCACTGAGTTTTCTCCGGTTCGAATCGAAAGATACAGGATGCATGTGAGGAAAAGGCTACAGGTAAATTTTCTCCGGAAGACCCCAGTCCAAATCCCTTGAGAATATAATCGATTTAATATTATATTTGAGATGTAATGAAAACAAATTCAACTATGCTAGTCTAATTTCCACATATCAGGGAGACAATTTCAATTTGAAGCTTTATATTACATCAGAGTGGAAATTATAATGATTGTGGGGCTCTGCTTAATTACCTGTGGAAAATTGACTCCCTTTTAAAATGGAAATTGTTGATAATGTAGTATCGTGACAAAATCATATGAGTGTGTGCCCATGATATAATATTGTCAAGATAGTTCATGTCAATGCTCTAAATTCCAATGTTCACTCATTTTCGGATTATAATTTAAATTAAATACATTTCGAAAAGGCGGTGGGTATATCCAATGGGATACATTAAATATGATATGAAAATGAAGTACAACCAGTCTGGAAACATGGAAAGTGAAATTTCACCGCTTTTTCGAGAAAATGTTTCCACGAAAATACGAAACATGAATATTTCTGAAAATATATGTGGTATATATATATATATATATATATATATATATATATATATATATATATATATATATATATATATATATATATATATATATATATATATATATATCCCATTTTGTACAATAATCGTGGAACATACAGAACTTTGGAAAAGAAAAATAAAATAAAATCCAATCAGAAACTATAAATCAATGTTATCAAATGTTCAAATAATCCTCGAACATACAGTACTTTGGAAAAAAAATAAAAAAAAATCAATGAGAAACTATAAATCAATGTTATCAAATGCTCAAATACATATAATACTTTCGGAATTGTTAGCCGCCTCATCAACGGGCTTGTTCAGCATCGATCTGAGTTCAATTCCTACGAATTCCTCTTTCACCCCACTCATCGCAAATGCAGAGTATTCCAACTTCTATTTCATGGGATTTAATGGCATAAGCACCAGAAGCATTGGCTCGCGGTTTCACATGCTTCTCTTGGAAACTTAAGCACAAATGTAGACTCTGGAAACATCATAACTTGGCTTGCCCCAGCGGCATACGATGCCCTGAAAACTGCCTTCCTATGTCAAGCCCTTCCGATCGCAGCCCCGGACACGACCCTGGACACCTGCTTCAACCTCTCTAACTCCACCGGCCAAGTCACCCTTCCCACCATAACTTTTCACTTCGCCAAAAATGCGGATTTGAATGTGAGCGCCAAGGGGATTTTGTTTCCCATTAATGATGATAGATCTCAGACGTGCCTCGCTTTCTGACCTGTAGCGGCAGATGAGCCCGATGGATTTAGCATTATCGAGAACTTCCAACAGCAGAAAACACAGGTTTCTTTTGACCTTGCAGCCAGGAGACTTGGGTTTGCCTGTGTCACTGCCGCCATGGCCGTCGAATACTCCATAGAACGCCATCGACTTCCATTGTCAATGCAGATCTGTGCCTGTGTCAAATTTTCATTTGGTCTATTTTCCATTTTAGAAGTTCATTATTTCCATTGTCAATGCAGATCTGTGCCTGTGTCAAATTTTCATTTGGTCTATTTTCCATTTTAGAAGTTCATTATTTTTAAAACTGTTTTTCTATATAACTAATTAATAATAACGAATCAACCGTATTTAATCTGAAGGTAGAGAATGTTTCAATCGTCTAACACTAAAATCAATGATACATAATGATACACCTGGCAGTTAGGAAAGTTGTTTTCAAATAAAAACGCTTTACAGCGTAATTAGATTATGAATATATATATATATATATAGATTTTAAATTAATTAATTTATATAATTAATTTAATTTAATTATATAAATAAATTAATAAAATTAATTATATATTTTGTAGTTTTAATATATATATATATATAAGGAAAAGGGTTTGAATCAATTCGTTTGACAGTCACACCGTTTGACTATATGCGAATACTATAATTGACCACGCTGCAGGGATGGGGGATGAGGCAACTAACCGACAAGCAAGCATGTTTACACAGTCTGTCGGGTGAGCTCTACAGTGAACAGAGCGTGGCTTGGAATGATGCGTGGAAGAAGTGCCCCATTGGTTAACCTTAGCCACGCAACCCGACATCGTTTTGAATTTCATGGTTTGATGCCTGACAACGTATTGAGGGTCTCAAATAGTGAGAGGCTCAGGGTTTGATGCAGCTAAGTCGAGGTGCTCAGACTTGACTGCCTCAATTATTTTCAAACTTGCCTTTCCCCGAAAGGGAACCCCTCCACTCAGCATTAAGTAGGCGATCACCCCTGTGCTCCACACATCCACTTTCTCATTGTACTACTTCTCTAACAACACCTCTAGTGCCATGTAATACGGAGTTCCCACCACCTCTGGCTTCTGCATCATAAATTCCTCAAAAAACCAGATTTCTCTAACTTTTCGCGAATGAGCTCTATATCTTTGGTCAATTTCTGAACTTTCACATTGAATTCTCTTTGAACTCGTGCAGCTATTCCTGGGTTCTGCATGTGTTCATTAAACTCTCTATAATGTTTGAAACACTTATCGTAAGGGAGATGTAATGTAGCAATAATATTATGAACTCTTAATATATGGTTAACCTCCTGAATTTTTACTGTGGTTTCTGCATCACAAGCACTCTCCATAATTACCAATCCAAACCATTTACTAAGTCAAGAATGAGAAATTGTGTTAACAACTTCCACATCTCCCTTCGATTGACCTTCCCTTGAACCTATATATTCATCAAGAGACATTGCTCCAGGAAGTACATTACATTTCCTCATTACTTCTTCAGTAAAAAATTTAGCTGGAGTCATGTTTGATGCATCTACTCCAACTACTTGACCATATAATGTACACGATGGGAAAGAACCATGGGAATTTGTACTACTGCAAATTTCATTATGGTCAAGAATACCCACTACACCAACAACTTCATCCACATTAAGATCAGATTCATCTTGTTCCTTATCTTGATTTATATCAGCTTCATCGAAACCATCATTTTGATACTAGTTTTTTCCTTCATCATTCCCATCTCCACTTAGAGTTGTAGCTTGAACTGCAACAACATAAGAAACAACTTCATCAGGATTGATACTCCTATAGAGATCCTTTCCATTGAATACATTATTTATGATGTCTGGTATTCTATTACTTCTAGAGGCAATACGATGTGGTGATTTTCCAAAATCAATATAAACTGGGCATGTTTTAATGTTTGGACTTAGTTTTAAATGGACTTTTTTGAAATTTTCTCTATGGAAAGATACATCTTCTTGATGAATATCATCTTTTGTAGCAATTGAAACCTTTCCATCAGCTGGATCCAGCAACAAAATTGTTCTTTTTTTATATACATAATTTACATCACTATCCATGTAGGAACTTTCACTTGAATATTTTGGTTTGTGTCTTAACGCTAAAAGCTTCTCCTCCTCGAAATCACCACACATAGGGGAAAATTCACTTGGTGGTTTTTTCGACTGTTTAATCTAAAACCTCATACGCAAGGGAAGATCATCATCTGAATAATTATCAGACTTAGCAAACTCTATTTGCATAGATTCTTTAGGCTGAATAATTTTGCTAGAAGGTAGAAAAATGAAAAAAAAAATGAATCTCTGGCCAATATGTTCTATGTATCTCCTTCTCGCAATATAGACACCTCACAACTTAGAGGGTTGCCATATTCAGAATCATCAACATATTTTTTATCATATTCCTCATTGTTATGATATTTTTCATATTCTTGTTTCTCAAGACAGACTTCTTCCACATCTGAATCTGAAATTTTCATAACTTGATCTTCTGCAAAATGTAGTGATTCTTCATGACTATCTTATGAACTCTCTTAATCGGCTGAATTGTTCTGTTGATTATGTCCAATATTCAAAAATATTGGTTTTTGAGTCAGATTTATCTTGTCCCAAATGGTGTTTATCTTTTGCATTGCTTTGTTATGATTGTCTGTGGCCTCACTATGATTTAGCCAAATTTTTCTTTCTATCTGATCTGTTGTGTCTTGAAGTTTTTTGATGTCATCAAAATGTCCTGTAGACTTATCCTCAAGATTGATTAATATTTTAGTGAATTTATCGGAATTATTATTGATCTTACTCTTAAGATCGATCAATTTTTTTTTGAAATCATCCATCATCATTGATGAAGACATCGAGTGGCAGCGATTTTGAGGCACCGCATGTAACAGCTGAAGACAGCCAACAGCAATGGCGTAGGTGTTTTCTTCTAGGTGAGAAGATCGCTCCTCTGATACCAAATGGAGCAACAAAGCTGTAGGCTTTTTGACTTCATTTTAAAATACACAAGAGGTATTTGTAATTATAATATAGTATATATAAAATTTATAAGAGATGATCAAATTCTACAAGGAGGCCCTACTTATATACCTATGCAGGTGGCCTTTCATGGATGGGCATGCCTTTTAGACATGCTCTTTCACTAACTTTATGACTACTTACATAATCCTTATTTGACTGTTAATAATTATATTTATTATATTCATAACACTTCTCTCTTGATCCTTGTTGCTCCTTTTCTACTACATCATCTTCTTCCATCAATGGTGCGTGTGCATCGGTTGGTTTGTCTACAGTCCCATTCCCTGACTCTTGTTCTTTGAACACAACATCTCTTCTAATGATTGTCTTCATGGTGACAAAGTTGTACAATTTGTAAGCTTTTGATTGCTCACTATAACCAGTAAAAATGCATTTTTCACTTTGATCATCTAATTTTCCTCTTATTTTCTTAGGCACAAGTGCATAGGCTACACATCCAAAAACTATGAAATGCGATACACTTCATGACATGCCCGACCATGCTTCTTCTGGAACTCTGTTCATCACACTCTTTGTAGGAGATCTGTTTATACTCATTAGGCAAGTGTCTTGCTTTCAACATGCTCCTTGTCAAGTTCATGATTGTTATTTTCTTTCTCTCTGCTACACCATTCTACTACGGTGTGTATCTTGTTGTAAATTTTTTTCCTGATTCCATGTTTTTTGCAGTACTCATGGAATGCCTTTGAATCATATTCTCCACCACGATCTGATCTCAATACCTTGATCTGTCGATCACTTTGGTTATCTACTAAGGATTTGAACTCTTTGAACTTTGCAAATGTTTCATACTTCTTCTTCAATAAGTAAACCCAAGTCTTTCTGGTATAGTTATCAATAACGGTGAGGAAGTAACAACTTCCACCAATCGAACGTGTCCTCATAGGTCCACACAAGTCAGTATGCACCAACTCAAGTGGTTTCTTTGCTTTGTAAGAATCTCACAAGTGCTAGAAGTTTCTTTGATGGGAGGTAAACCTCTGACCATCTGTTTCTGCTGCAACAATATTAAACTGGAAAAATGCAAGTGTCCAAACCAAAAGTGCCATAACCAGTAATCATTAGAACATGAAGTTGTAAAAGAACTAACTTGATCATTGTAGTTCATAATTAGAGGAAAGAGTTTGTTCCTCGTTATCTTCACTTTTGCTATTAGCAACTTGCTTAGGGATTTTTCATAAATAACACATTGTTTCCCCTGAAAGATAACTTTGTATCCTTTCTGCGTCAATTGACCAACACTTATCAGATTTTTTTTGAGTCCAGGGACATAATATACCTTTGATATGGTCTTTGGCTCCCCCTGCTTGGTCACAGTGTTGACCACTCCTTTTCCATCTACATCCACAGTCTTGTCAGTTCCCAAATTTACTTCTATCTTCACAAATTCATCCAAATTTGCAACCAAATTCTTGTTTCTTATCATGTGGTTACTGCAACCATTGTCTAATAGATAGACCTTATCAGACGGTTCATGCAAGGTGTTGCATGCTGGAAACATGGAGTTAGTATTCTATGTACTAACATTAGCTCTCTGATTTCCTTGATTAGCTATCTTCTCCCTACACTCACCAACATAATGACCAAATTTATTGCAATAATAACATTTCACCTTTGATTTGTCAAACCTTTGATTGTTGTGAAAGCTTCTACTGCTGCCGCTTCCACTTTGATGCTCATGCTCTTCTCAGCCATCTCTCTAACCACCATAGCTGCCACCTCATCCTCTGCCTCTCGATCGACCTCTGCCTCGACCCCTTGAAATATAAACTTGACTTTTGAAGGAAGTTTCTAAGGTGGAAACCTTATTTCTGTCTATCCTTGCCTCATGCGATAGAAGGGATCCCATCAACTCATCAACTGCCAGTTTTTCCAAATCCTTCTCTTCTTCTATGGCTGCTACCACAACATCAAACTTGGTAAACAAATATCTAAGAGCCTTCTCAATCACTGTTCGATCTTTAATATCTTCACCATAGATTTTTAATTGATTAATGGCAGACATGACCCTATTCATGAAGGAATCAGTGTCCTCTGTCTCCTTCATCTGCAGACTTTCAAAATCTCTCTTAGTATTCTACAAATTTAACAATATTGACTTTGGTCGTACCTTGATATCTTGTCGCCAAAGTTTCCATGATTCCTTTGTTCAAGAAGTTATCATTATCTTCTGGAACACTGCTTGGTCCACTCGCTACTGGATAAGAAGCAACGCTTGTGCATTCTTGCTCTCGTCTTTCTCCCATTGCTCCCTGTCTGCATTACTTAGTGCTCGTTCTTCTGCGTCATTCTGAGGTTCTGCATACCCAAACTTGACATGATCTCATACATCATGCGCTTTTAACATAGTCTCCATTTTAATAACCCACACATCGTAATCTTTTCCAGTGAAAGATGAAAGTTGTGGCTGAAAACTTGATGTGGCCATCTTGCTTCAAAAAAAATATTCTCAGACAAAAACCCTAAATTTCTCTTTTTTTATGAGTTTTGCAAAACTCCTTAAAAAAAAACCTCTTTCAATAAAAACCCTAATATATGGTTTTATGTAATAAATTAAAAAATAAAATTTATATATAATAATAAATTTTATAATAAAATCTTGTAATAAATAATTATTATAATATGTATCCTTTCATGCCTTTTTCAAAAACACTCTTTAATGCATTCATTTATGACTCAACCCAAAAAATAATCGAATGCCTTTTAATCCAAAGCCTCCTTTTTTTTTTTAAATTTCCAAAGCCTCTTTTTTTTTTAATTTCCTTCGAAATTTTACGTACCCTAATATGATACGTACTCATTTGAAAAGCCTTGATTTTTAAAAGGTTTACTTGCTCACGGCCCGCCCGCTGGCTTTTTAGGCCGTAAAACCAATTCCGCACCCTAAAACCAATTCCACATCCCCGAAGTCAATAAATCACAATTTTTCAAAGGAAACATTGCAGACCTCCGTAGGTGTTGCACTGAAAACTTGCACACAGGTGTTGCACTTAATTTTTTTTGAAATTGCATTTAATTTTTTGTTTTGAAATTTTTAAATTTTGACGGCCTTTTGCTCTTGGCCTTTTTTTCTGGATCTGCTCGCCCATGAATTTTCTGATCCCTCTTCAGCTCTGATACCAATTTTTTAGATAGACAGAGGATTTAAACACACAAATAACACAAGTACTTCACACACGAAACAATGAGATGGCTCTTCAATTAATCTTTAATCACTCTAAATTACAATTAATACAATAATCCCGGTGAAGAGTATTTAATCTAAATTGACATGCACACACTCTCACATAACTCAACTTGATCAAATCTCACTTAACTCTCTTTAACTCACTCACCAAATATATCTATCACTTACTCAACTAACTCAATTGATTGTCTAAAAATACATGCTGGAGGTAATTCCATATTTCAACATGTAGGTGCCTTAGCTCCTCATTTTCTCACATCCTTATATGGGCACATTCCTCAGTCACTGTGGGTGGAACTTCATGTTGGAGAGAGTTAGCCTCGGAGTCCCTGTGATTACTTGGCCCTATGTTTACAGAACAATCATTTAACTCGAAGTTCCTAGTAAAAAACCTAAGGATTGGTGTACAGATTTTTTTGGACATGAGTAGTGTGGCCGATGAAGAAGATGTAAGAAGAGCAGTCACCATGCTTCTGGTGGAGGAAGAAGGAAAACAGATGAGAAGGAGAGCTCAAGAGTTGAGGAACCTTGAAAAAATAGCTCTAGATAAAACAGGTTCTTCATTTACTAGTTTGAGGTGTTTTGTTCAAGAAATGCAACAGTTGCAGGATGGTAGAAAGTCGTAGCCTATCTGTTATAAACTATTAATGTTTTTGGTTGTATTTTTTTTTTTGGGAGTATCTTACTTAAGCGGAGGAATTGCCCAGATTATCTGTAGGCCAGAAATTTTCCGAATTTGCCCGCCCACCTGGAATTCCTATGCCCCGTTCGACGTCAATCGATCACCCAATGTCACATTGCACAGTCCATCTCACGGAGTTGTCTATAATTAGACAAAAATGAGTTTCTGCTCGCCATTCACTGATTGATGTGACTCATCGTCCGTTGTTACGTCTCTCATGTATGGAGTAGATGTAACCGCTTAAATTCTACAGTGAGAATTCTTCCGAAGCATTTATGGGTTTATAGACTCGAAAATAAGCTTAGTTATCATATGGCTAAAATTATTTTCGAGTCTATAAACCTACAGTGAGCATTTCTAACCTCAAAACATACATTTATGAGTTTATTTACGCATCCACTCACGGAGTTCTTTATAATTAGACAAAATGAGTTTCTCAGTCGCCATTTATTGATTGATGTGACTCATCATCCATCGGCACATCTCCTATGTATGGAGTATGATGTACCTGCTTTAATCTTAAGGTGAACATTTCCTTCCCCATATGACTAAGGTTATTTTCGAGTCTATAAGCATTTTCTTAACCTCAAATATTTATCAGTTTGTAGACTCGAAAATAAGCTCGCCCTTGGAAAAACTTATTTAATGCTTGGAATAAGGAAATGCTCACCACTATGTTGCCACCAACATACACATTCATCAAGCATTTCCAACACCACCATCAAGATACGCATCCACCATGCCCATAGCCAGACGTGACCGCTCCACCATATCCTCAAAATTCCGGTCTGCTCCACCATTCAAATGTGTTTAATGCGTGGATGAGACATCTATCGATAGGTATTCAATGCCATTAGATTTCAATCTATTGCAATACCACCTCCCCCGTGCTGGATGTCAAACTGAGCAATGACGCGTCTTTGATTTCAAATTGAACATTGCTGATTGAAAATATTGAAATGTAGACGAAGACAAAAAAAAAAAAAAACTGAATGGCAAAATACAGTCAATCGATGGCTGCTTCTTGTGATCTCCTCACCTTTTTTTCACCCATTTTATAATCATCAAGACTTTAGTAGCGTTTTTCCAAGGATTCCATTTCGATAATGTTAAAGCACAACCAATTGTTTGAGAAATTTTGTGTAAAATTGTGGAAGAAGAATAACGTGAGTCGGAATCCAGATAACTCTGGATGTAGTATCAGCTTTTGTTAGATTAATTGCATCCATATGCGTTTGCAAGCAAAATTATTTCTCTATCTCTACTCTAAAATGTTGGGAACATATATCATGAATGAGAGGTTTTGAAATGGTTAAATGATTCAGTGTGCACATGTATATTTTGAGCAGTTCCTTATTTCATTACTCCAAGATAGTTAAACCTTGTATTTATTTTGCAGGCTACATTTAAGGAGAAATTAGCTTGTCGACGACTGAGAGAGAGGCTACCTCTGATTCTAATGCAGAGAGAAAGCTTGGCGAAGGTGATTTTGAAACCATTTGAGAGTGTGTGTTTTGTGTTAACATTAAATATTTGAAGATAGATCTAACTGTTAATGGAGAAGCATTGTATGTCTGTGATGTTCAACGATGGGAAGGGAAATCTACCAAATGGAAGAGGTTCAACGAAATGGAGACAAGGAGACGCTAAATGGGAAAAGGAAACAAATCTAATCGGTCTTGTTTAGCACGGGAATCTAGTGGAACTGTTTTCTCGCTCAGTAAAAAACTCAGAAAGACTACTTAATTTACAAATACTTTGTTGTCTGGACAACATTATAGTTGGTTTCTTTTCGTTACTTAGCCTTAGTTGTTTTTTTACAGTAGTATTGTTGGTTTCTTCTAGTTACACATATATTGATTAGTTCGAATATTTTGTATGCATTCATGGCAACTATAACAAAACACCAATTACTTGAATGGAGAGACAACTAAGAAATAATAATTGGAACTCCCTAGGGTTCCTTGTTTTTATGAAGAGTAGATTGGGATTATGCTTAGATATTAATTTAAGGTTATTTTATTCGATAATAAAAACAAATTCAAAATATTGCTAGAATTTTTTAGCCAAATTCCATCTACAATATCGTTTATAAAATTTTGAGAGGGTTAAGATATAATGTATAACTACTATATATTGTATAACTACTATATATTCTGTTCGAATATAATGTATAACTACCATATAATGTATAACTACTATATATTGATTAGTTCGAATATTTTGTATGCATTCACACCAATTACTTGAATGGAGAGACAATTAAGAAATAATGATTGGAACTATGAAGAGTGGATTGGGATTATGCTTAGATATTAATTTAAGGTTTATTTTATTCGATAATTCAAACAAATCCAAAATATTGCCAAATTTTTTAGCCAAATTCCATCAACCGTATCGAGGATTAAGATATAGTGTGAGGATTAAGATATAATGTGTAAATACCATACTCTCTATTCAATTCCAAATTAGTTTACTATTGAATTCCAAATTACTTTACTCTTTTTGACAAGTGAAACCCAACCAATTTTAAAATTAACATATCATTATTGAAATTTATTTAACTTTAAAAATTTTAACATTTATATATTTACATAAAAATATATATATTATTATATTAAAAATATTAATCGAATATTTTTAAATATATTTTTAAATGAGTTTTAAATGGGAGAGTTTGAGAATATTTTTCTAGTACCTGAATTGTAGATAGCTGCCAAATGTAAATTAAAATTATCAAGATAATATGTAGGTAATAAGTAAAGTAAGTTATTAACCAAAAATATTTTAAATTTTTATTTAATTAGAAATTTTAGTTTAATTATATTAATTTTTATTTTTAAAATTTAATTACATTATATAATTTTTTTGTAATTTGCAATTTTATATATTATTTTATTAAAAAAGAAATAAATATATAAATATATAAAATCAATAATAAAATTGTTTATATAATTTTTTTAAAATATTATAATATACTATTTTAATATAATAATGGTATGTTTTTTACACGATGTAATTTTAGAAATTTAATTTATAATGATTTTTATAAAATTAATTCAGTATGTATATTAAACCAATAAGTTGTACACATTTGTTTTATAATGTGATATTATTGTAAATTTTATATTGATATGTTTTGGGTTTTTTAAATTGAAATTTGATGATATAGTTTTTAGATGTGATTATATTTTATATTATTTAAAGTATAATTTTAAATTTTTAAACAAATTTAATGAGATTTTGATTTTTTTGTTATTTAAAATGTATTTTGAAATGTATATACAAATCTAATACCTTATAATACTGAAATTATACACATTCAAAAAGAGAATGTACACATTTAATAATAAAATATAACGTAATATAACTATATCTAAAAGTTTTAGAGAAAAAACCAACATTGTCTCATTAAAAATAAAGTTATTTACATATGTCTATCATCATCACACAACTATATATTAAAAAAAAACATGTATATTGTACCAAGCACATATTACAACATTTCCAAGTATACGTAAATAATAACCACAATGAAGCATGTAGATAAACAACAAGAACTATTATTGTTATATGGAAAAAATAGACACGTGTACTTTATTGATGAGGACCTCTTCTTTGTATTATTCATAGTATGAGAATCCGCCTTGATTCCTGATACCTTTCTTTGGGAGCTTGTCAACTTCAGAGTTCAATTCCTTGTAAATATGATGGAAATAAATTGACTTGGAAGATGAAGCCAATGCCTTTGTCCTTTTTTTCTAACAAAACAATGAAGGGACTTCAAGATTGTCCTTTTCATTAGTCCAATATATGGTGACTCTTGAGTCTCCAAACACACTCAATGAATCAATCTATTGTTGCTTTGTGAAGTATATTGTAGCCCATAATGTTGGTAACTCAACACGTGAATTTGATCCATATCTTTTGACGAGTTTTTTTTTATTGATAGATTAATATGCATACACTTGTCATTTAATATGCACGAAGGAAAACACTTCTCACTTTATTGAGTGATCTACTCTAAATGCATAGAGGTTGGTTTGTTTTATCTAAAAGGACCTCACTTTTACCAAGCGACCTTTTAATTCCCCTACAAGATTCTTTTAAGATGGACACCTTAAGGAATTCTCTTGAATTATTAAAGTGTTTAATAAGAATGGTTTAGTTACCAATTCTATAGCAATGTATATTTAATCCCACTTTAAATAAAACATTACCAAACTCATTTAAAAAAAAACAAATTAGCTAATACATGAAATCCTATTAAATAAATTCATTCATTATCCCCCTTAATATGATCACACATAAGATGAGAACCAAACTATAAATAATATTAACTAACAATAGTCCTTACACAACTTAGAAAATTGAGCATATATAAATAAGGAATATGAATATGATAACCCAAGAAGATATAATGAATTGTCTACGCGCAAAACAAACCTTTTAACAGTCAAACCAATCCGACTCAAAAATACGACAAACAATCCGACGTGGAAATACGACAAACTTAAATAACCAATCAAATAACGGAAGGAAATTTGACACTTGACCACACCTTGAGCGAGCCCGACTCAAGGCTCGGTTAGTGCCTTGTAAAATTTAACTACTTAAAAGAACTCAACAAAGAAACTAATTCAACAAATCATACCAGAGAACACAACCATTTGTAAATGTAGAAATTCACCAGTCGCCCAACACAACAAGTATAACTTCATTTGATCAAAAGGAAAGTAACAGTGTCATGTTTGTGCTTGTCACTCCCTTTTTATACAAAGTATTACAAACCAAAAATAACAAAAACAAATTTGGGCACATCTTGAAAAACCATCTCAAGCGTAAAGAAGGTAAATGGTTATAAACATTATTAAACTTTGTTGTGACTTGACACTTTCATCCAATTTTTGCAATTTATATCTACAAATCACAGCTAATTTAGTTGGAAACTAGATTCCTAAGTTTAACATCTCTCAGATTATCTTGTGTAACTTCCTATCGTCACTGGAAAATGGGCATCTCCATCTATTCTTGATCCAAAACAATTGCTTGTTGTTGGAATCCTCTATTATCTTGTCCATTAGTGGGTAAAAAATTTTCCCATAAATAATCTTCAACTTGTTGCGGGGTTTTAAAAACTACCTGAAACTTCTATAAGCTAATCGTGCTGCACTATTTTGTCACAACTATTTGTGCAAGTTGCATTTCAAATCCAAGCTATTGTGTGCATGAAATGTTGAATGTAACCATTCTCATAAATATGATAAGAAAAACAATGCAAAGGTGCCATCTAGATAGTTAAAGAGTTAACTATAATTAAAATGGTTAATCGGCCTATCAATGTGCCACATAATCTCATTTGAAAGTAGACTTCATAAATGATTAATTGGTATCCAATATCCATAAGCTTTACAAGAAAAATATTGTCGAGTTACCCGTGTAAGACTAACTGAGATATTTAACAAATAGGCTTCAATCGGATAAGTTGGCAGCATAACATAAATTCATCAAGGTGATTGTTCATGGGGCATATTTTCAATGCAATTGAGATATATAAAATCATATGTATCCTATTATCAAAGTACTTTTAAATTTGAGTTAGTAGTATGGTCTTGATTTAAATCACACACATTATTTATACTATATTCTTATGCAAACCTTACACACATAAGTTATCTACCCATCCCCTTAGTTATTACTTATACAAAAAAAGACAAGGTTTGAAACATATGGAAGTATACTTGTAGTTAGTGTGAATAATACAAGTGAGAGTGGAAATGATAAGTTTCTTAAAGGTCAAAATAAATATGTTGTTGGAAAAATTTCTATCAAAAGGGAGACTCGTCACTGTTATTTCAAAAACACTTATAATGAAGTTGATCTAATAGGAATAATAACCCATCGCATTCACATCTTGAATTGATAGAGGCCCCATTAAAATAGGCATTAGGGAACACATAGCTAGTTCATGTGTATGTCTCATTTTTTCTTTTTTAACTGAAGGGCCCCTCTCCAAATACTAAGTAATTACTTTTGAACACTGCAATAACATAAAAAAGAGTTCCTCACCTTAAAAAATATCAACATTCTTGTTCCTCCAAATACACCAGAATATAAAGTAAGGAAGGTACTTTTTGAATGGGATTCCCCTCCATCCAAACTTGTAAATAATCCATGATGGAATCAAATGTCCAACTAGAATGTATGTTCAGTGAATGTAACACCCCTTCCCATAACCCCTTAGCAATGATACATTTTAAAAACACGTGTTGGACAATTTCATCTTCTCAAAAATAAAAAGTGCAGAAATTTGACCCAGATAATTTTCTATTTTTCAGGTTATCCCATGTAAGTATAAGATTCCTTAACAGTAGCCAACAATGTATTCTTAGTTTTAGTGGAGTATTCCCTTTCCTATATCAGTATTTTTCCTATATTATTCCTTTTCCTAAAGGGAGAGAGTCTGGTGGTTTTAGAGAATTCGGAAAGGGAATACCCCACTAAAACTCAAAATATTTTGTTGGCTACTCTCAAGGAACCAGGTACTTACCCAGACAACCTAAAAAAGAGAGGATCTTATCGGTCAAGCTTCTGCACTTTGTGATTTTTAGATTATGAAATTGTTCAACGCTTCTTTTTACAATGTACCATTGCTAAGGGGTTATGTGAAGGGGTGTTACATTCATTGAAAAACATTCTAGATGGACATCTCATTCCATCGTGGATTTTTTACAGGATTGGAGGGAGGGGAATACCATTCACAAACCCCTTCCTTACTTTATATTATTGTGTATTTGTAGGAATAGGAACGTGAATATTTTTTAAGGTAAGGAAATTTTTATAAGTTATTGCACTATTCACACGTAATTGCTTACTATTTGGAGAGGATCCCTTCGATTTAAAAAAAAAAAGAGCAGAGTGATACATACACATGAGCTAGCTAGTGTTTGTTGAAATTTGCAATAATAAATAGTGAAATTGGCAACCAGAAACAATATGACAGCACCTACACTAGTGTGGGACCAAAATTCATGTAGTGATGGGTCCTAGTGATACATTAGTATGCAATTAAACTTATTTAATAAATTGGAAATATGTCAAAATTAATTATCCCTTAATTAAATTGGACAATAAAATGTAATCTTATCTCATAATCACTTGTAATAGTTAACTGAGTGTGATAAACTCAGTTAGCTCATGAATTCCGAGTTGAGGGTGGTTGGTGAGGCATGCAGAGTGATTATATGTGTTTTAGAGTTCAAGTTGCAGTTAAGTGCATGAGTTTAATGCATGAGTAATCAGTTAACTTAGTTAGGTGAGTTAAAGTCAGTTGAACTAGTTGTAACTATTGTTGCACTAGTGAGAGATCAAGTGAATTAAATTATATTTAATTCACAGTCAATGATCTACCATGCAACTGATGATTTACTATTAATAGTTGCATAGATGTTAGTTCGAGTGGAGACCCAGTTGAGACGAAGGTTAAAGGGAAGTCAACTATCAGTTATGATATTAGAAAACTGCCTAGATGCAGTTAAAGAACCATAGGATTCCCATGATACTTGGGTAGTCAAGGAAGGCTAAATTTCCTATTGAATAGGGACTGCATTCCACAGGGATTGCATGAGAAAGGCAGGCTGAAGTCAAGCTGAGAATTGGCTAAGTTTTGGCCCAATTTTGTCTGGATCCGTGTGAGATGATAGGAAGAGTGCAGGAGACTCTTGTGAGAAGAGTGCATTGTAATTGTTTCATGATTCCTTGGTTCATTATATAATATAGATAAAGGGGTTTTGAGAAGCAAGCTTTCCCTATGAAAAATATATGTGTTGTGTATTTATTTGCTTCTTTCTTTTACTTGGTGTGATTGTGCGATCGTGTTTAATTTCTAAATAATTAATTGTAGAAGTAATTGGTATTTTTCTTTAGTGCATCGCATGATCGGATTGAATCGATTGGTATACGTATTGCTTGTATAAATTATACATGGTATCGGAGCACATGAAATCACTATAGTAGAGAACAAATTGAGTTTGTGACTGAATAGTATTCGAATTTTCAAAATTATTCTTGGTGCGCCAAGCGGATCAGGATTGAAATGGATTTCAATGGCTTGAGATTGGAGTAGGCACTTGAGGACAGTTCCAATTATATTGCATGGAAAGACAGGATGGAGGCAGTACTGGAGGACAATGGGTTGAAATAATTCATTGATAATGACATTCCCAAACCCACTATAGTAGATGCCATAAATCTTGATTCTTGGTAATTGAAGGTTGCAAGGGTGAGAAGGATCTTATTGGAGGGAGTAAGAGACCACATTGTCTCAAGTATCCATGGAAAAGTGACTCCATATGTAATTTGGAAGGCTTTGAAATATTTGTTTCAAAGCAGTATTGATCATAGAAAATTGGCACTGAAGGACAAGCTCAGGAAAATCAAAATGGAGAAAGGTGACATTATTCTGCAATATTTAACCAATTTTGTCCAATGTCGGGATGAGCTTCGGAGCATCAGAATTACTTTCATGGATGATGACTTGGTGAGCCTAGCTCTTCTAGGCCTTCCCAAGAGCTGGCATAGTTATCAAGACCCTGTCAATGGGAGGGAGAAGCTGCCAGATTGGGAAAAACTTTGGTCGGATTTGGTGCAAGAAGAATTTAAGCGGAATACTATGGATGGATCCTCATCCAAGATAGATGATGAGGAAAATTGGTGTGCAATTCAATTTTTTTTGCATGTTTAACCAAAATTTCATATCATGATTATAGGAGCATACGGTGTTGTTTTTGCGAAAACTAATTGCACCAGATTTAGAATGACGTGATCTATGCAAGAACATAGGTTTCATTTCATTCTGATAAATTTTAATTTTTAGTATAAATTTGATCCACCGAATCACCGACACGTAGACCTAGCCCCAATTTCCCTGAGCTTTTTGAAGGCTTAAGTATGGTAAGTTGTATTTGTGTTAAGTATTATAGTTTTAATTCTTTTTTGGGATCCTATGCTGCCATGGCGACTTCGTTTGGTTACAAAGAAGCCTGTGGTGGTGGTTCTAGTTGCATTTCACGTCAGTGAGGTCTAGCAAGAAGGGGAGGATTAGGTCATCATATGGAGGAGAGACAGTCATCTGGGGAGCCCAACTCTGATTCTATGTCAACAAAGAGCCAACACTTAGCAATGTCCATGGTTATGTCCCCAGCCCGTTCTCTGCGCTAGGTGGATGACGCGGTCACCTTGGAGTTGATAGCGACCCAATTGCAGTGCATACAACTCAATTTAGACACTATGCGGGAGCAAAGGTATGAGGAAATGAATGAACTTGTAGCCTACATCAACGACTTCCAACACATGCAGAACAAGACTTTGGATGCTCTGGAGAGTCTTCGGCGTTAGCTTCGATGCTCCAACGACCACCTCCGAGCTCTAGAAATCCAAGCGGAGCACATTGATTATCATATGCATGAACGAGGAGCCCTCTTTGTTGCACCTCCTGTATTTCCTCCTAATCCTCCTAATCCCCCTCCATGATGTATTTTTCTTAAACTTGTTTTTTTTGTTATTTTTGTGCCGGCAATAACTAAAGACACTGGTTGTCTTGGCCCTTCTCTAGTCTTCTTTCTATGTAGAGCTCAGCTCCTATGTCCTATCAAGCCTATGATGTTTAGTTATATTGAAGATCTATTGTATTATGATGTAATTTTTGGCAAGATAATATAATGAACATTTTTGACCGAAAATAAATAAATAAATAAAAATTATTTAAATTTTAAGATTTAAACTAAAATGTGAAATATCATTTGCTAATCACTTAATTTACTTATTACCTAAATTTATATTAATAATTAAATAAACAATATTATTATTAATTTTATTTATTAATAAAATGATATATATAATTACAAATTACAAAAAAAATTATTTAATGCAATTAAATTTTAAAAATGATAATTCAAATTAATTTTATTTAGAATTTTAAGATAATTAAACTAAAATTTGAAATATTACTTGTTAATCACTAAACTTATTATCTAAAAATTACATTAATACTTATATAAAAATATTATTATTAATTTCATTTATATTTTTATAAAATTATATATAAAATTATAAATTAAATTTTTTTATTTAATGCAATTAAATTTTTAAAAATGATAATTCAAATCAATTTTATTTAGAATTTTAAGATAATTAAACTAAATATGTGACATATGAGTTATTTATTACTTAACTTATTACCTAAAAATTACATTAATAATTATATAAAGTATATTATTTTTATTTTTATTTAATTTTTTTATAAAATAATATATAAAATTATAAATTACAAAATTTTTATTTAACGCAATTAAATTTTAAAAAATTATAATTCAAAAAATTTTATTTAAAAATTTAAAATAATTAAACTAAAATTTGCAATATCTTTTGTTAATCACTTGACTTAATTATTACCTAAAATTTATATTAATTATTATATAAACAATATTATTATTACTTTTATTTACTTTTTAATAAAATAATATACAGAATTACAAATTAAAAAAAAAAAATTAAGTTTAATTATTTTTATTTAGAATTTTAAAATAACTAAAACTTGAAATGTCATTGTTTATTCACTTAATATACTTATTACCTAAAATTTATATTAAAATTATATAAATAATATTATTTTATTTATTTATTTTTTAATAAAATAATATATAACTTATTTATTTTTCTAATTTAGTCTACTTCTATTATATTATACACGACAAAACATTACATAGCTCGTCGTCTAGATTTGGCAAGCCAATTCCGGAGGGAAATATCAAGAGTTTGAAAATAGCATAAGGACTGCCCCAGATGGGGAAACCAGTCCGCAAGTAGAAAAATTATGAGTTGCCCAGAATGGGAAACCAGCATAAGTAGTTTTGAAACTAAAACTGAAACATAACAGAGAACTGAAACTGAAACTGAAACATAATAGAGAAAGGTTCCAAACGAATTCAAACTAGAGAATGCCAAGAGATAACTGGAGTGAGAGAAGAGTACCTAGTAATTGGAATTAAGGTAGACCTTCATTCTTCTTGGGGGGGTTGGGGTCTTCTTCCACTATCCTGCAAACATAAAAAGAGTCATCATCCTCCTTTCTCGGCGCGTGGGTAGGAGTCGAGAGCCAAGGAGACATCTGAGCATCTGGTCGGTTGGAGGTGGCCATGAGAGGACTGGTGTCCTCATCCTTGCCGCTTGCGTCGCTGCTAGAACCTCGACCATCGTTGGATCCCAAGTTGTTTTTGGTGCAATGGTTGTTGTTGGAAGCGCTCTACATTGGCAGGGCTTTCATCTTGCATGGAACGAAGGCCAACTCGGACTGAAGAGTAGACTTGCGTGGGGGTCTTGGGACGAAGGCCAGAGAAATTCGGTGAGGAGACGGGAAGTTGGAGGGAGAATTGAGCAGAGAGGTTGATAGGGTCGAGCTTGCTTGGCTCCTCTCAACCCACCAAGAGATTTAATTCCCTACCCATGACAGTTGACAGAGGAGGTCTAGAGGGGAGGCCGCATCCTCTAGCACGTGGACACCGCATTCTGTGACGCCTTGGCATGACGGGTGAGGGATCAGAAGTGCAAGACAGAGAGGGGACAATTGATAGAGTAGGAGAGGAGCTTCCACCACCTAAATTCGTTGAGGGACAGTTGCAGCAGGACTGATCAGGGCCAAGAGTCAAGGGCTGAAAGGAAATGCAGGACACAAACACAGAGAGCTAGAAGGAGAGCCGAATGGAGGCCTGATGGGTGTAACGGGCCGGATTAATTGCCATGGGAGCAGGACAAAGAGTTGTTAATGCACTACAGTGGGAGGATGTTTCGAAAAAGATAGTGGAGAATGAAGTTATGGTCGGCATGCTTTGGCATTTATCATTGAGCAGGCGACCATGTACGGGCGCGTGGGGTAGATAAGTGCCCCGCCACATGGTGCCCATGTGGCCCAAAATGTTACAGCAAGGCACCCGCATCCTGGGGGTGAAGGTCTTTGTGCACTAGGAGAGTGCATTCATTTTTTAAGGCTTCATCATCAAGGGAGTGGAGTTGGCTAATGGTGAGAGAAGCATTATGAGTAACTCCTTTTTTGGTTAAGAGGTCAGCTTCTGCATTGGCAGTTCTTCTGATATGTCTGAAGGTGACTACAGAGTGGCTGGGGAGGTAATTCCCAAGGAGCTTGAAACAAGCAACAAGTCTCTAGCTCATAACAAATTTTGAAGCAGAGGACCCATCCTGGAGTCGATCAGCTACGTCTATAATGATTTGGGAGTCTCCTTCTATTTCCAAAGGGAAGAAATTGTTTTCTTGGGCCAAGAGGAGACCCTGAAAAATACCTTCGAGCTTAGCTGAATTGTTAGTGTCCCAACCAATGGACCAAAGAAGATCAAGAGAACATCTCCTTCTGAGTTTTTGAAGATCCCAAGATTTCCCTTAGAAGAACCATCAAAATTGAGTTTGAAGAGGCCAGGAGGAGGTGGGGACCAAGTTTTGGGGGAGATAGGAGGATGGTTTGAAGGGGGCTCTAGGATCGGATGCGAGTGAAGTGAGAGATTCCAGTTGGACTAGATGATTTTCTCTCTCGGGTGAGAGGGGAGATCAGAGTCCTACCGCCGCTAAAGCACAATGGAGTCTTCGAGATTACTGCAGATGGGGGTCTAGAGGATGTCAGGTTTGGTGGAGTGATCCCGAAAGATGCAGCGATTGCGCTCTTTCTAGATTGTCCAAAGGATTTGCCCAGAGAGCATGATCCAAAGAGAGTTAAGAAAATCGCTGAGGAAGGGGGTGGATGGCCAAGTCCGAATGCTATTGAGAATGGCTCCCATATTTCTGTTCGAACTTCTGCATAGCAACACAGCTTTGTCCCAAAGGGTGTTGGCTAGAGTGCACTAGTTGAAGAGGTGCTCAATGTCTTCTTTTGCATTACCACAATTTGGACAGCATGAGGGACCAATGAAACCTTTTCTGAGAAGATTATCCCAAGTGAGTATGCGCCTTTTCTTAGAAGCCAGAGAAAAGTATAAATTCTTGGCCATATTTTGGGATGCCAAATTTGGGACCAGATGGTATCTTGACAATGCTGAGGATTGGCGAGTAGCATCTGGTAGGCCTCTTTGGTAGTGAAGGTCCCTCAAGAGGAGTATCCCCAACGCACAATTTCATCCCCTTCAGCAAATAAAATTTACCTTTTGATGAGTTCTTGGTTGATGTCATCAGTGAGCTGAAGTCCATGATCCTCCTCCAGATGATCAGCTAGAATCCATTGACGAAAGTGATAATTGATCTGAGGGCTCTAGAAGTTATTGATTTGGGAATTCTCTTGATGAGTAAGAATGTCCTGCCAAGTCGAGTTGTGGAAGAGAGTGGCCAATTTAGGCATCTGCTGCCAAGAGTCATCCTAGAACTTGGCCTGGGATCCTGATCAAACCTCCCACAAGTTGTGATCCTCAACAAGGGCCCTGTGTTATTGCGCAACTTTCCATATGAGGGAGTCATCTGTCTTAATGTCGAGGTGAATTAGGTCCCTGGCTGGCCAATTGTTTGTGTATTTGGAGAGCCAGAGCTACGCCCAAGGGACATCAAGATTGGAGATCCAGTGCCACCATATTTTTGCATCCATAACTGCATGGCTATGCTAAGTATCTCTGATTCCCATCCCACCATAAGCTTTTGGAGCACAGACCTCATTCCAATTGACCAACGCCCATTTCCTAATATCCTTCTTTCCACCCTAAAGAAAGTTTCTTTGAAGGCTTCTGATGGATTTGAGGACCCATTTGGGGGTAGCCAGAATGGAAAAAGGGTAAAGAGGCATGGACTGGAGGACAAAATTGATAAGAACAAGGCGACTGGCAAGGTTGAGAGCGCGATGGGTCCAGAGGGAGAGCCTATTCTCCAGCTTTTCTAGAAGGTATTTCCAGGAGGCGTGCTTGATAGTGGAATTAATGAGAGGGGCTCCCAGGTATTTAGAGGGGAGAGAGGAGATGGAGAACCCCAGAATGCGGGACATGTTGCGTTGGGTGAGGAGTGGGCTATTGAAGAAGAAAATTTTGGATTTAGCCTAATTGATAGTAGGACCCACTGCGAGGGAGAAGCAGTCCAAAACAACTTTGAAACATCTGGCTTCCTAAATTGAAGGATGACCAAAGAGCATATTGTCATCCACAAATTTTTGGTGGGAGATAGGAGGACGGCGGTGATTGCTCAGCCCTTTTCAGGAGGTCAAACTGACATGGTGTTTGATGAGTCTGCCCAGCCCTTTAACTATCAAGACAAAGAGGAAAGGGGAGAGAGGGTCGCCTTGACGGATGCCTCTGGATGGCAAAAAGGGAGTGGAGGGGGAGCCATTAAGCAGAATGGAGAAGATGGTTGAGGAGATAAGACTCATGATCCAACGAATCCAGGTAGGGTTGAATCCACAGGCAGAAAACATTTAATGAATATAGGTACAACTGAGTTTATCAAAAGATTTTGAGAGATCAATCTTGAGGAGCATACCTGGGATTTTGCAGGTCTTCAGAGAGTGGGATACCTCATGAGTGAGGATGACATCGTCAAGAATATGCCTGCCCTCTACATAGCCATTTTTCTCTAGAGATATTAATAAGAGCAGCAGCGATTTAAGATGATTGGTGATCACCTTGGAGATGAGCTTGTATAGGAAATTGCATAGGGCGATAGGTCTGTACTTACTGGGGGTGGTAGCCTGCTCCTCCTTATGGATAAGAGTGAGGAAAGTGGCGCTGAGGGAAGGGACCATGTAATGCATACTACGGGATTCCTCCACCATTTCCTATATTTCCATCTTGATGTCTTCCCATAAAAAATGGAAGAAATTGGTGGTGAAGCCATCCGGTCCCGGAGCTTTCCCAACCTTAATTTGAGCCATATATTGATCCACCTCCTGCAGCTGAACATGTCTCAACAACATTTGATTATGGTCATCTGTAATGATGGCAAGGATGTGCTGATTGATGGTGTTGATGGATTTATGTCTGTCCACCTGGGGTTCCGCAAGAGTATCCTTGAAGTAGTTGAGGAGCTCCCGTTAAATATCCTCATGCGTTTCTAGATGGATAGCTTGGTCATTTTTTAAGGTGGAAATTCGGTTGACCATCCTTCGTTGGATAGTGGAGTGGTGGAAGAATTTTGTATTCTTCTTCCCCTCTTTGAGCCAACGGATTCTGGACTTCTTCTTCCAAATATTCTCCCCCTGCACTGCTCTTTCTTCGATTTTATTCTTGAGTTGCTGCTCCTAGCATTCCAGTTCCTCCATGTGGCCTGTCGAGATAAAGGTTTTTTGGAGGGTTTCCATCTGAACCTCCAAGTCCCTTTAGCTCTTGAAGATGTTGCCAAAATTATTCTAGTTCCAGTCATTTAATCTGGACTTAATGATCTTTAGATTTTATTGAATTTGGTACATCTTGGAACCATCTTGGGGGATGATGTTGCGCCACCATTCAATGACCATTTATTTGAATCCAGGGTGGGGAAGCAAGAACTATTCAAACCAGAAGGGTTTATTGAGAGCTTTGCCTGGCCGCACCCACTGCAGCTGGATGGGACAGTGATCAGAATGAGATGCAGGGAGGATGGTGGAGAAGATGTCACCCCTACTTGAATGAAGGCGTCTGAGATGAGAAAGAGATCCAGGCGAGAAGCTATTTGCTGGGCACCTATTATGTGTTTGTTCCAGGTGTGAATCCCATTGAACATAGGAATATCAATCAGATGATTTTGGAGAATGAAGTATTTTAACCTGTGACTATCATTGTCCAAATGCAAACGACCACCCCGCTTTTCTCTGAGGCAAGTGATCATATTGAAATCACCTCCCAAAATCCAGAGGGGGAAGACTCAGTGGGCATTGAGGGAGGCAATGTTGTCTAAGAGCTGAATTTTACGGGCTGAGGCTTGGGGGAAGTAGACATTGGTAAGGTGACTACAGACGTTGGTGCCTATCAGGTGGAAGAAAGATTGGATAAAATGGAGCGAAGCATGGAGGTTGGAGAGGAAGAGGATGGCAAGGTTCCAAGCGATGGCTAGACCTGCGGAGGCTCTCATGGTGTCAACAACTATTGTATTACATCCAGGCCAGAGACTGGATAAGATGGAGTGATAGGTGGTACTAGAGCATTTTTTTTCTTGCATGAATAAAATAGAAGAGTTATCATGCCTAGTTCATTTTTTTATCATACGAACCTTTGAGGGGCTATTAATCCCTCTGATGTTCCATGAGGTGAGCTTCATCATTTAGACTTCTAGTTCGGGGCCTTAAAGAACTTTTCCAACTTAGGGTATCGACCAGATTCCACCAGTTGATCCCCCAAAATGATCAATCATTGCAGAACTGTCAGCCTCCCTCATTGTTTGGTTTCTCTAATGATGTTGATTTTTTCCCTCGGAATGTGTTCCCCTTGTATGCCCAATTTCTAGCTCCCTTTTAGGATTTGGGCTATGAGAACAGTTGCCTCCAACCTATCTTTTTTTCTGTTTGGAATGGTATGATATTCCTTGGTTTTTCATATTTTTTCCATCCCTGTGATATCGAGATCCCCAAATTCTATGGTTTCTGGTTCTTCATCCATGTAGATGATGGGGGTATGGTTCTTGCCATTGGCCTAAACTTCCTCCTGAAGGGGGATGGCTTGAGTATCAATATCCATGTTGGAACTGGACTTCTGGGTCGAATCTTGGATCTTTGTAGAAGTAGAGGGTGAGATCTCTTTGTGCTTGTCGTTCTTCTTAGGATCTTGAGTCTTTTCTTTCTGATTTGACCCAGAGTGGGTTGGATTTTGGGAAGGTTTTGAACTAGAAGCTGGGGCGGTGAGGGGGGTGGTTGCTTGAGGAGCTGCTAGGGGGTCCTTCTCTGAAGAATGGTTAGCCAGAAGGTGAAAGCTATTGTTGATGGAGGTTTGAGAGGGTCCAGGATTTGGGGTGGGTTTTTTAGCATGTCTTTTAAGGGAGGAGACTTTGGTGAAGCCGTCAAGGTCAATGGAGGCAGGGGTAGAGGAAGGATTGGGAGGGATATTCAGTGGGAAATCTCTGAAGAGGTGGCCATGCATGTGGCATTTGTGACATCGGTAGGGAACATGCTCATAATCAATCATTTGAATCCATTCAAAGTCATTATGAAAAAAGACTTACTGAATCTGGGAGAGCTTTGGTGAGATGCATATAGATGCAAATTGTGGTGTATGCAGTGTATCAATTTTTTTTTGTTTATTAAACTATATTGATGAAGGATCCCAGGCTGCTGCCTATTTCTTTGAGGGTGATCTCTTCCCAATATTCCTAAGGCAGCAAATAGAGGTAGATCCAGACTGGAGCCCAGTTGAAATATTCTTTTTCAGGGTTGAAACACTCGACCCAATCTCAGAGGAACAGACCTGCAGCATTAAAGAAGTACAACCCCCCATCCATGACTCTATTTTTGTCCTTGAGGCAAGTAAAGATAATATTGAAGAATATTTTGGGGCCAAGCTGGAGGGTAACTTGGCCTTTGGGCTTCCATTTGGAATTTATCCAGCGATAAAGGGCTTTTTTAGTTGGCCAGAAGCCAATGAACTTCCCAATGAGGGCGTGATCATGCATGAATTGGATCCTGCCATTGATATGTTCTGCTGGGAAGTGGATCTTGGGCCTCTTGGGTTTGATTGGAATGCATGTCGAAGAAGTAGCAGTGTGATGTGTATTGTTGTCGTGGTCATCCTTTGCAGGGTTTGCAGGGATCTCTCCTCAATTGGAAGAGCCTGTTGAGTCATCCTGAACTGCATCAGGTTTTCTAGTTTTATTGTCATTTACTGTGTCGTCAATGGCTCCATTGGTGGGGGGCTAATAGTGCCCCCCCCCAGTCGAGGTTGTCATCTCGTAAATCCTCTGATTGCAGTGTAGATCTTGCTCAGAAAGGCAGAAAGGGGCAATCAGGAACCTTGATGGCGCCCGTAGCAGGGGCGAGAGAAACCCTAGGGTTTCATGCCATGGTTCTTCTCAGTCACGCGATCGCTCCAGCTCGAAAAATCCACACTGGGTGTAATCTAGTTCAAAATAATATATAAAGTTGTAAATTACAAAAAAATTATTTATGTAATTAAATTTAAAAAATTTATAATTTAAATTAATCTTATTTAAAATTTTAAGATAATTAAACTAAAATTTCTAATTAAAATTAAAATTAAAATATCATTTATTAATAACTTAACTTACTTATTACCTGCATATTATATTGATAATGTCAATTTAAAAGTGGCATTTATCTGCAAGTCATGTACTAAATTTATTAATAGAAAGATATTCTAACTCTCCATTTACAACTCATTTTAATATATAATATTTTTAATATTTTAATATATTTAAAAAAATATTATATTAATATTTTTAATATTATAGAAAATATATTTTTTATGTAATTCTTTTTTTAATATATAAATGTTAAAATTTTAAAAATTAAATAAATTCCAATGATATTTTAATTTTAAAATTGGTTTGGTTTTACTTGTGAAAAAGAGTAAACTAATCTGGAATTCAATAGAGAGTATGGTACTTACATATTATACCTTAATCCTCTCATATAATTATATGGACGATATTGTAGATAGAACTTCGCGAAATAGTCTAGCAATATTTTGAATTTTTTTTTATTATCCAATAAAATACACTTCGCGAAATAGTAATATTTTGGATTTTTTTTATTATCGAATAAAATACACCTTACGTTAATATCTAGCCATAATCCCAATCTACTTCATGAAAATAAGGTAGCGCGAGCAAGTTCCAATCATTATTTCTTAGTTGTCTCTCCAATCAAGTAATTGGTGTTTTGTTATAGCTGTCATGAATGCATAAAAAATATTCGAACTAATCAATATATGTAACTAAAAGAAATCAGATATATTATTGTACAAAAAAAAAATTTGAAGGCTAAGAAACGTAAAGAAACCTGAACTACAATATTGTCTAGACAACAGGTTTTGAGGTATTTGTAAATTAAGTAGTTTTTTTTAGTTTTCTACTTAGCGAGAAAGAAGTTCCACTAGATTACTGTGCTAAACAAGACCAATTAGATTTGTTACCTTTCGAAATTTAGCATCTCCTTCTCTCCATTCGTTAAACCTCTTCCATTTGGTAGATGTCCCTTCCCATCGATGAACATCACATACCTACATAAATATTTTTATTATACAATGCTTTTCAGTTAGACTTATCTTCAAATATTTAATGAAATTTAATGTTAACACAAAAAACACACTTTATAATGGTTTCAAAATCATCTTTGCCAAGCTTTATCCACATTAGAATCATCGGTAGCCTCTCTTAGTTGCTGGCAAGCTAATTTCTCCTTTGTAGCCTGCAAAAAAAATACAAGGTTTAACTATCTTGGAGTAATGAAATAAGGAACTATTCAAAATATACAGGTTCACACTGATTCATTTAACCATTTCAAAACCCCTCATTCATGATATATGTTCCCAACATTTCAGGGTAATGTAACAAAAGCTGCTACTACATCCAGAGTTATCTGGATTCCGGCTCATGTTATTCTTCTTCCACAATTTTACACAAAATTTATCAAATAATTGGTTGTGCTTTAGCATTATCGAAACGGAATCCCTGGAAAAATGCCACTATATTCTTGATCATTATAAAATAGGTGAAAAAAGGTGAGGAGATCACAAGAAGCAACCATCAATTGACTTTATTTTGCCATTCAGAGGTTTATTGTCTTTGTCTATCAACCTGCATTTCAAAATTTCAAAATTTTCAACCACCAATGCTCTATTTGAAATCCAAGATGTGCCATTGCTCGTCTTGAAATCTAGCATAGGAGGTGGCATTGAATAGATTGAAAACTAATGGCATTGAATACTTATCGATAGATGTCTCATCCACGCATTAAACACATTTGAATGGTGGAGCAGACTGGACAACTGGAAGTTTGAGGATATGGTGGAGCATGGTGGATGCGTATCTTAATAGTGATGTTGGAAATGCTTGGTTGAAAACCTAGTCTTTAATGGGTAGGTGTGCAAGCCTAATGGACAAAAGGAGTCCAAGTGGCCTTGGAATATGGAATCCAAGTGTCACCACATTGTATTATAAATGCAAATCTATGTTTAATAGAATGAAATCAATGCTTATCTTTCTCTTTATATGTGTTTTACCGTGCATTGTTTAACATGGTATCAAACCTTAGTCCAGGCCTTGGCATTTTCAGATTCCTTAGTCCAGGCCTTGGCATTTTCAGATTCTGTCAGCTCAATTTTTAACCATTATTCCTATTTCATTGTTGTGACTCTTCGTCTGCCTAATCTATTTTCTATGTGTTTTCCAGGTCTGTTAATAACGTCCGCTCATTAATTGTGTGTAAGAATTCAGAGCACTAGTTATTCAACATCAAATTGGTTTATACACAGCTGCCAAGTCTGCACACTCCATGGAAAATTCTCCATGTTGTCCACCTTGGCCTCTTGACCCTCCAACTGCACTCCATATCTTCCTCCTCCTCACAGTCGACCAGTGACTCCTCTGTGGTCTCTCCCATGCTCCTCATGTAGTCCCGCTTGGGCTCCTCGACATAGTCTCGACTCATACAGTCGCTTCACACTCCACATTCTAGTTCTTTGCCCAGTACACAGATCTCCTCTACCTTCTGTTCGCTACCTCTCCTTGACATAGTCTCCCTCCCTCCTCGACATCACAACCTCTCCTCACACAGCATACATAACTACCTCTCCTCCGCAAACGTCCACGCTCTAGAATGTGCACCTGCTTGGTGTGCTACTGTGGGTCTTGGCGCTACTGTAAACACAATATCTACATTCAAATACTACATGTGGCATATTCGACATCTTGTACCAGGTTGAAGCGGAAAAAAAAGGACCACGTTGAAGAGATTGATATTTTCTCTCCGACGTCTCAATTCTTATATTGAAGCTCCAAATGGCTATGAGGTGAAGACGTCTTTCCCTGTTCTTTTCATAGTAGTGTTTGCGGTCCCGCGGATAATAGCTCCAGATAACAAGTCCAGGAACGCAAACGAGAATATATTTGAGGGATGTGTTTGTTGATTGAAGCGTTCCTTGATTGAACTTGATTGATATGTGTGTTCAACATGTGTTGAATTGGTAATAAATTGAATGGTAGAACTTGCCATTGAGGGAATTCATCCATGCCCACAATTTTTTTCGAGATATACCTCGCAGTCGGTTTGAGCATGTTGCCAAGGCAACAGGGCATTGAGCCTTCCAAAACCGTTTGACTGTGTAACAACCAGCTGTGTGTGAAAAAAATGTTGTGTGTTTTAATGAGACAACTATGTAATCATTAATCTCTATGTCGTAAAAGGTGCAGCGATTGATAAGATTTACTTCGGATTGTAAGTGGCTTCTCCTTCAACGCCTCTTTGGCACTAACATTTGGTGTTGATAATAGCCCTTTTGCATCTTTGAAGCAGATCAAAGGATTCAGATCTTTAGCAACAATCAAAGGAATATCACTCCCCTGGCATCATAACAGAAGCATCGTAACAACATCATATTTTCTCCTTGAAGAACGGTATGCAATTAAAATTTGTTGAAAATGGTTGGCACGTATATGAAGTTTTATTGGAGTGAGTTAGTATTATGTATGGAGTATAATATATATGGTGAATGGTGTATAAGCTAGTGTGTTTTGAAAGGAAGCCATGTATGTTTAACAAAAGCCATGATGAAGTATACATGTGCGTTGGGTTCGTTCATGGTCTATATGTGTTGAAGCATGAGTTAAGTGTTGGAGCGTGAGTTTAAAGGAGTTCATAAGTTTTGTAGAGATAGAATTGTGGTTTGCGGAAGTGGACCACCCAAAACTCTAAGAGCCCTCATAATCATCAAGACGACTCCTTTGTTAGAGCACTTAGATATTGCAATAATCAACCATTGGTTGGTGGAAAGTAAAAAAAAAAAAAAACAAATATAATCTTCATTTCGGTATATGATATATTTATGTCAACACACAACTCGTATTTTGCATATTTTTGGAATCCTCAATATTCTTCGTCTAGCCTTTGCTACAACCTCCAATAAGATTGTTAAGGCTTTATTTTTTTGCTTAAACAATGGAGAAATTTGATGTAATATTAGAGTTTTCGAATACTCTAATACACTCCAATATTGATGGGATGGTAAAATTTAGCAAGGAAACTCTTTTTAACTTCAAAATTGCTTGCAAAATGCAAAAGAAAATACATAGCTTTTGCAGTTGGAATCTGAGCTTCAACAAGAAGAATTACAATAGTGGAGTCTTCATTCTGAACTTGTTCTTGTTGAGAACATTGAGACAGACTCCCATCAGCAACAAAAAATTTCAGATGCAGTACCCATTTTAGGAGCAGATTTGCAAAAAGAAGAAAAAATACAGTCTGCACTTCCCAAGCCCATCGTCATACCTTGGGAAGAGCTTCTCCACAAAAAGCACAAAATGAGTCTTAGATATGACAAGGATTTTTCATTTCATATTCTGGACTACTCCAAGCCCATAAAATTTCAGAGTGTCGGATTTCTTTATGACAGTTCACCTTCAGCTGTTCTAGATTCTACTCCTCTTCCACAGCAGCAACAACAGGTTGAAAAATGCTGACACTGTGATCGATTTAGCCATATGAAAGATCATTGTTTCGATCTTCACCCATGCAATCATTGTGGTCGGCACTCCCATTCTTCACACAGATGCTTCAGAAACAAGCTTCCTGCAAGAACAAATGTTCATCTTGGATGGATCCCCTCTTAGTAATGGGTATCAACATCCAAGAAGATGTTTAAGTCGTATGTCACAACTTGTTCTAGAATATTGAACAATATTGCAGTTGAGTTTTCACTATTATCTCACCTTGTACCTGACAAGGGGGGAAATGGTGGTCATCTACAAGCTTCAAAGCCATATTAAGCAAGCCTGAGAAACAACCTTATCATTCCAGATTCAGAGTTTTAGCGAGAGACACAACAGTTCAAGCGAGCCTGAGCCACAACCTGTCATTCTAGATTCAGAGTTGTAGTCAGAGACACAACAATTCAAGCGAGCTTGAGCCAAAACCTGTCATTCCAGATTCAGAGTTGTAGCCAGAGACACAACAGTTCAAGCGAGCCTGAGCCACAACCTGTCATTCCAGATTCAGAGTTGTAGCCAGAGACACAACATTTCAAGCGATCTTGAGCCACAACATGTCATTCTAGATTCAGATTTGTAGCCAAAGACACAGATGCCCATGAGCATGCCTTTGGTTGGTGGACAACCTTAAACCATCTATGCGAGGTTGATATTCTTCCTCTTCAAAGGATTCAGGACACTTCCTCTAGAAGAATACTTCATCTTCTTGTTAGTTTTGGAAGAGTTCCAGGAAATGCATCAAGCGTTCCAAATTTTGTGGTCATCCTTAAACCATCACAGGTTGTAGACCTCCCTTATTCTAGGTTGAAGGTCTCCTTCTTAAAAATATGAGGGACACTTCCTTTTAGCAGAAGACCTCAGCTTATTACTAGATTTGGAAGAGTTCTGGGAACTGCACTAAGCATTCCAGTGTTGGTGGTCATCCTTAAACCATTTATTTTTGCCAACATTTCAAAGAGCTCATTCATCCTAAGTGCTGCCATGTGTTCTTTGCATATTTGTATTACAACTCTCTTCTTGAACTCACACATACCCCTCCGGATTAAGGGGGGGAATGTTGGACACCTAATCCTTAATGGATAGGTGTGGAAGTCGAAAGGACAAAAGGAGTCCAAGTGACCTTGGAATGTGGAATCCAAGGTTCATAACATTGTATTATAAATGCACTTCTATGGTGAATAGAATGCAACCAATGCTTATCTTTCCCTTTGTGTGTGTTTTACCGTGCATTTTTTAACATGTTCTATGAATGTGTATGTTGATGGCAACAATGATGATATGATACTCCATACATGGGAGACGTGTCGACGGACGATGAGTCACATCAATTGGAGAATGGTGGCCGAGAAACTCATTTCGTCAAATTATAGAATCCTCCTCCTGTCACCATCGTCATTTCTACTGGATTCCCATCACATAAGCCATCCATCCATGGAACCCCCCATTGTGGATTCACACCTCAAATTCATTCCATTTAATTTTAAATTTTGAAGTAACTGCATCACACGCTTCCTAAATACTCAAATAGGAGACCTCCTTTAAGCATGTCGTTGCCAAGAAGCACCTCTTCAAGTGATGACAACAGCGGTGGAGGATGCAGCCACATAGAACAAATATCTAAAATGAAATCTACAAAGTTCCAATCATATCTAATAGTCGACTAGTTACTCGTTTGTGAATCCTCTTGATGTTGGTAGTGATGTCACAACAATAGCAAAACATGCCTCACATGTCATCGCAAATGCTCATATGATGACAGTGGAAACTTAGAAGAAGGGGAGGCGAATGAGTGCGGTGGAAAGTAGCAAGAAATCCATCCGCAAGACAATCAATGGAACAAGAAGTTATGGCTTTCAGCAACTCCAACTCACTACGCGGATCGATTCCCATCATAAACTCTGTTTGATTGCACGATTTCAAAGCAACTATATATGTTCACTGGTTTAAGATATCTTCTTTTAATTACATCGTTCTTATAAATTTCCAAAGTTAATATTTATATTTATAGCTTCATGCCTACATTTTTACGCCTTTTTTCCATTGATTTTTAATAGATTTTACATTGAGCTAGATAACCATAAAATTGTTTAAAACTATATAAAAAATTAAATAAATCCTACAATATATAATTGTTTAAAACGTTCAGCCACTTGAAACTAGACCTTTAACTAATCCGCTCCACAGGATCTGGTAAAATGGAGCAGGAAGGATCCACTTCAGGGGAAATTTGAAATAGAATTCGCTATGCAACAAAGAATTTAGGATAACCGATCTTCCTTAATTGGGAGGGGAACATATTTTAAGTCTAGTCTCATTACTCTCATTAACAAATAGAGAAGTCTTATGTTTTACATATTTAGAGTTTGAAATAACTCTAATATTGTGAAAATTTGATATCTTGAATTTACAAAATTTCAGATTTTTGAATTTAAAATATGTAACTAAAAATACAGACTAAAATAATTAAATAAAAATATGAATCAATATTTTATTTGAAAATCAAATATGGAAATAAATATTAGTAATGTGTAAATTAGATTTTTATTTATTTATTTATATTTTATTTGATTTTAATTTAAATAATATTATAAAAAAAAATTATATATATATATATATATATATATATATATATATATATATATATATATATATATATATATATATATATATATATATATCGAGGAGAGAACCAATATGATATACGTCAAGAAGTTGACATCGGCCGGCTAGAAATAGACCTCTTAATTAAAAAAATATTAACATAGTTTTATTTTCACTTGGATTTATCAAGGTATATGTTATCAAAATGAATGACTGTTAAAATGAAACAAAATGAATCTATAATGGATTGGAAAATATATTCAAAAGAGAGACATGTGGCAAGCATGTGAGACCAAGGTTATTGAAGTGAAATAAATGGATTATTAATGTTAGTGCTTCAAGAGATATTCAAAAGAGAGACACATGGCAATGGTTGTTGAGGTGAAATGAGTGGATTATTAATGTTAGGGCCACAAGAAATTTTACTTGGGGAGCAACTAACATCCTAGGTAAACCTTAAAGAAAAGAAAAAAATTGTTCAAGGGGTGCCCAAACAACTAATTCCACACAATTTTATAGGATTGTTAAGGGGCCAATATTGGTGACTCTCTTGATAGATCATTGCTTCTTTCTACATAATATTATAATACATTGTTCTTTTTTCTTACTTACAACATTAGGTTAGTGCAATGGTTAGGAAAGAAAAAGCGTTTGTTAACACCTTATTTAATTTTTCACTTTGAAACATGAATACTCAATGCACAAAAGGAAAATTTTGCCAAATGATTATAGTCATTTTATTGGAGCTAGCTTTCCTTAGGCTAATATTCAATCATAACTAATATATTGTGTATTTGGAGATGTATTATTTTTATTCTCTTATAAGATTTTCAACCTCATAGTGTTGCTTCACTACCCACAATTGTTTATATCCTCGGTGGAGTCATCCATGCATCATAAACCTTACTTTACTACCAATGAATTTTCATAGCCCTCACACATATCTTGATTCCATCATCACTTAAGCACTTACATCCTATCTCTCAAACCCATTTCTTAAAATAGTGGGATAGATCTCCTCACCATTACTTAATAGCCTTAGCTAATTGGGGCTTATCTTTCACATAATTATTGAGGAAGTTATAGATCTTCTCACCATTCCTTAATAGTCTTTGCTATTTGGGGCTTATCTGTCACATAATTACTGAGGAAGTTATTGGCTATATATTAAACTATGAGGTTTTTAAATGGTTTAAATATTGTGTTTTTGGGGTTTTTTTTAATTAGAGTTATTGTTTTAGGATGATTGTGATAATAATAAGTTTGATATTTATCAAACCATTCTTTTATATTGAGATTTTGTTGTAACATAATATTTTCATAATTTTGTAAGGGCGTTAGGTTTTTATTTTGAATAATGTTTTATATATATATATATATATATATATATATATATATATATATACTCATTGTAATGATGATATAATTTTAAATTTTCCTCTCTATAAGTCTGAGGGCTAGTGTGAGGTTACCACAAGTGGAAGAAGGTCAACCGCCCTCTAAACCCCAAGGCAAGAGAAAGGTTGTTAGTACTAGGCCAGCCCTCACTATAGACTCACTTAAGAGCACTGAACTTGAAGGCAAGATAAAGATTGCTAGTACTAGGCTAGCCCTGAGAATAGACTCACTTAAGAGAACAACAAAGTTATTATATTCCAGAGCGTCAATATAAAAGTGTAAAAATATCTTTATTAAAGATAGTTACATTAGTATTTTTTTCTGAATGGTTTATTATAATTATAATTTCTGCAATCTTTTTATGTTGTAAATCTCATTAGCACAATATTTCACAGGTATTTGATATTGAACTCGATAAATTTGGATGGTAAATATCTGGGTCCTTGAATATATGTGGTGAATATTGAACTTGGGTTGAATATTTTATATTGATACAATGGAAATAATTTTAATTGTGGTGAATATTTATTGTATTTATATGTTGTTAGAATTATACCTTGTTATCCACATTCCTTTTCTTATTTACTTTCTCTCTTTTTATTTATTTATTAATTTTTATTTTTACTTTTATCTATGAGCATTTATGGCATATGGAAAAACCATGAAATAGAGTTAAATAAATTGCTTAAATTGTTTGAGCATAGAATATTAAGATTCAAGAATGACCACAAAAAATGAAGGCCATAAAATAAGAAATGGAAAAAAATAAACACTTAAATTGCAACATAATGGAAAATATTAAATATTTGGAAATAAAAAATAAATAATAATGGCACTAAGTAGTAAGGAAAATAAACTAGATATCAAACCTATCATTGAGGAATCAATAAACTAATTGAGTTGGATCGTGAGTGCAACAAAAGAAGAAATAAAAAATAAGTCACAAATTGAAACACCTTATCTCATAAAAAAAAAAGTGTAGGGAAAAATAATCCAACAAAAAAGATAAGTTGATCCATGTCACGGTAAGTTGTAAAAACCATAGATATCACTTATCTCATAAAAGAAAAAGTGTAGGGAAAAATAATCCAATAAAAAGGATAGGTTGATCCATGTCAAGGTAAGTTTTAAAAACCATAGATACTAAATACTAAATATCCAAACTCAAAAATTGAATATATTTGTAATTGAAGACCCCATTCCAACATACCAAGCTAGGTGATCCTAATTTATTTGCATAAACTAGGGGATAAATTTGTCAATCTAGGAGTTTGTAAACTTGTGAGGTGTCAAGCATTGTATGTGCAGGATTAGATTTAGTGTCACAATAAAAAATGGAAAATTTTAATTTTTCCTAAACATTAGAGCTAGGTTTTTAAAGTTAACTGGTAGGCAAATTAAAATTTAAGACTCTAAATTTAAAAAAGAAGAAGAAAAAGGCATGAAATAAAACTATGATTTAACAACTTAACTAACTAAAATAAACTAATCACATTTTTGAAAGTAAAACCACACAACTTATTTAAAATATATTGGAATATCAAGCATGCACTAGCATCTCGTAAGTTTTGGTTTCTTTGGATTCAATGCCCTACAATGGTTGACTCCTCAATATTGTGTTTATCCATAATTATTGATTTCAATTATTAAAATAAAAAGCAAGTCAATCACGGTGGAATTTGCATACATCAAGGTTGATTTTGTTCGGATCACAGAGCACTCAGAGAGATGGTGGTGTCTAAAGACATTGTTGTTGTTCTCATTGGCCATCGAGACAATTTACCTTTGATATTTCCAACCTTTAAATAGGCTTCAACGAAAATGAATACCATGGGAAAAAACCATGGATACTTGTATATCTTGAGCCAAAAACAACCATTGACTTGACCAAGTGAGGTTTACTAGAAAAACCCTAACAATCCCCCCTTAAACTTGACTGCTGGAGATTGACTTGGTCCCATAAAATTTAATGACTTAATGCCTAAAAAATATCTTAACTCTTTAATAGAGATATTGATTAATAAGCTTTATTTTTTAAAATAATTTCCTTTCTAACTCATAGTGAATGAATACTGCTTTATTTTATTTTGAAAATTGTGATGTTTTTTAAGCTCATAAGTAAATAAGGAAAATACTAAACCCTAACATGAGTGATGATAATCTTTTTTATTCTGCAAAATATTTTACTTTTCCATTTTGGTTTAAAAATAAAAAATAAAATAAAACATCAAAGATAAATATGTATGTTCTTATTCCAACATAAAAGAGATATAATTGTTTAATTTAGGTTTATTATTAAAAAACTATTAATATTTTAATATTTTTTTGTTAAAACATAATACTTTTTAAAGAAAAAATGATTATATTTTATTTGACAATATATTTGTTTCCATTTTTAACACTATTACAAAAATAAAACAAAAAAAATTATTCAGAACCAATCCTAAATGTCGTTTTACACATCCAGTCATAACAACTTACATGCACATTCTCTTAATTTGGAAATTCTTATACATTAAGTTAGACCACACATCCACCCATAACAAGTTACATGGACATTCTTTTAGTTAGGAAATTCTTATACATTAAGTTAGACTAGGGATAAAACTATCACCTTTTAGGAAATTATTATACATTAAGTTAGACCACACATCCACCCATAAAAAGTTACATGCACATTCTTTTAGTTAGGAAATTATTATACATTAAGTTAGACTTGGGATAAAATTGTCACCTTTTTTCAAACCAAGGCTCTGTTAAAAAAAATCTGCAAGACAAATCTATACTTCCATATCAAAGGATAATTTAGAAGAGAAAAGACACATCCTCTATTATTTTACATCAAATATAAAGTCAATTTCTTTCTTGTATAGTTATAAATATATATGAGAAAAATAAGTACAATTGAATCCTTGAAAACAGTGTTGGATCTAACACAACATAAACTGAAGACAAACAACCTACTATTTTATTTTGTCATTTTCTCATTCAATCAATCAATCACCACCACTTTAGAATCATCCATAATTTTCAATTGACTTAAAGTAAAATACTTTTCATTTTAGTTAAATCAAAATTCTTGGAATAATGTGGAAATGTCCACAATGTAACAAACTTTGATTTTTCATGGGATCCATGGCTAGGATCTTATCCTAAACAAAAGTAGTGGGATGCATTTAGGTAAAGGGCCATGCATACTCAAAATTTGGGGGAGTTACCTTAAAAAAACAACATAAAAAACCACTAAATATGAAATTCAAGAGTGGGCATGTAAGAATTTCACAGGTTTGACCTCACCCCATGTCAAATTTCCAATGAAGTATGGCGTTGCCTCCATAGGAATTAGCTTATCTTGAAAGACAATGAGATTGCACGTTCACTAAATAAAATAAATAAAAAAGCTTGGAAGATATCAATAACATATCATTGGTGTTGGAGTATGTAAATCTCACTTGTCTCAATTATATTTAATTCTTAAATTATTGGATATACTGTTTAGAGATCTAATCCCTTCGAGAATGGTTGCCTAGGTTTACAAATACATACTTTGCCTAGGTTCACAAATGCACACCTGCTAATATTTGTCCATCTTGAAGTAAGAGAAGAAAATTTATAATTTATATACATAACTTTGTTGTCAAAACTAGAAGCTTGTAAAAGACTATTTCAAGCAACACCACAAGCAAAGCACATTGAATGCGAAAATGTTATAGATAACAAGAGAATTAAGTTACTTGAAATATATGGTGTCCTATCTAGTCAATATCAATTGGAATCAAACCTAGAATTTCAAATTTGTTCTTGCTATAAAAATTTGATAACAGTTATTTGTTTTTTCTTTGGATCATTTTAATTTTTATGTAGATGCATATGTTAATTGTTTTTTCTTTTGTTTTATGAAAGTTATAAATAAGTGAAAAATAATTATTTTTCTTGAGATTTCTAGTTCAATTTTAAAAATGTCTAAAGTTCCAACCCTAGAACACCATTAAAAAACTTCCCATGAAATGGAGTTTAAGAAATTATAACAATATATTTTAAGATTTAGAAATGAAAAATTTAGATTTATAAAACAAATCAAAACAAAACTTCCATTAATATTTTAAAGATTTTTTTTTTTTTTTTATAATAAAAATTGTTAAAAAAACAATATGCCAACCCAACAGAGAAACAATGTTGTGCTTGGCTGAAGAAAGGATTGGTTTATTCTAAATGAACTCAATTAAATCTAAGTATTTACAACCATTGAGTTAAATATCTAAAGTAAGTCAAATTTACGGTTAAATGTTTTTTTAACCTCTCCTGCTTGATATTTTAGAATTTTATTTTATTTTTTAACCTCTCATATTTGAGATTTTAAATTTTTTATTTTTTATTAGCTATAAAATACATTTAAACAAAAACAAAAAAAAATTCAAATTCCAAGGTTGATTGGAATGTCCAACAAAAACCATGAAAACAAAAGGACGTCTATTTCCTTACAAGAAATGATTAAGTTAATTCACTCTCCACTTTATAAGCATAATCATAATAACAACGAGACGGTTTGGTTTTTATTAAAGGAGGGTCGGCCTGCCTGTAAGTTCTACCTCTGATTGTATTTTCAGAGTCGTAGCTGAGGTGAATAAAGAGGTCATTTGAATGAACTTGAAGGTTGGTCATTTTACGTTACCATAAATGGTAAGGTTACGATATATGTGGAGAGGTTGAGTACAACGAAGTTAGTCATAAATATGTCTTGTGATATTTAATTTAAATGACACATGACTATATTTTATTTTTTATAATTTTTTATTTTTAAATTAAATTTTTATTTTTCACAACATATTATTATAACTATGTTTGTTTTTTTTAATTTATTTTTTAAAAAAATTTCACAATTATTTTTAAATAATATTTTTATTAAAAAAATTAATTTATTAATAAATAAAAATAAATAAATTAGTATATAAAATGTTTAATTTAATATATATATATATATATATATATATATATATTGATTTTAATGAATATTATAAAAAAATTATTTCAATTTGCTAACTACTAGCACAATTACATTTACCAATGTAGTTGATATACACTGATAGACCTATATGGAATAGATTTACAACCACATTCACTAATATATTTGATATAAGCCGATAGACCTATATCCACTAAACACTACATGTATTTTACTAAAATAATCATTATATATTTATGAATATAATTACCAATATATTTTATATCTCTACTTGTAATGTATCAATAATATAAACTATATTGATACTATATATTAAACTAATATATATATATATATATATATATATATATATATATATATATATTATTTGATAATAAAATATATAATAATAAATTATTATTAAATTTTTTGAATATATTAATACTTATAATTTAAATTATACTAAAATTAAAATATAATATAATAATGGTATTTTATTACTATTTATAATACGTATATATCTCTTACAAATATACGATGGGATTATTAATAGTATAATCCAAAAGAACTAATAATTTCAACCGTCTAATATTATAAACCCAAGGAATTGGTTAACTCAAGGGAAAAATATTAAAAATGTAAGAGATCAAGAAGCCCAAGAGATCCATATTAAAAAGATAATAGATTAATAAAGCCTAGGAATTAATATTTTCAATACAAATGAATGATAAACTCACATGATTATTAATATTATAAACTGAAGGAAACAATCAACTTTAGGGATTGTTAATATTATAAATCCAACAAGTTAAAAATCTAAAGAATTAATAAACCCAAGGGATTATTAATATTATAAACCAGACGAACGAATAAACACAAGGGTTTAATATTATAAACCAAAGAAATCGGTGAACCCAATGGATAAATATTAAAAACAACCCAATGGATAAATATTAAAAACATACAGGATCAATAAGGCCAAGGGATCAATATTAAAAACAAAAAAGATTACTAAACCCTAAGAACAAAGGTTTTAAACTCAAAAACCTAAGCCATCATTAAACCCTAACAACTCATTTTTTAAATTAAATAGATTAATAAACCCAAGTCATTATTAATATTATAAACCAAAGTAATTGGTGAACCCAAGAGACAAATATTAATATTATAAACCAAGAAATTAATAAACCCTAATAATTAATATTTTAAACTAAAGAAATTAATAAACACTAAGAATTAATATTTTAAACTCAAGAGATTAATAAACCCAAGGGCTTATTAATATTATAAACAAAAAGAACTAATAAAGCCAAGGGTTTGATATTACAAACCAAATGAATTGGTGAACCCAAGGGATAAATATTAAAGACATAAGTGATCAATAAAGCCAAGGGATCAATATTAAAAACACAACAGAGTAAAAAACCCTAAGAATTAATATTTTTAACTCGAGAGGTTCTAAGACCCAAGTGTGGTTTAATATTATAAACAAAAATAACCAATAAACCAAAGAGTTTTATATTATAAACCCAAGTAATTGGTGAACCCAAGAAATAAATATTTAAAACCTAAGTGATAAATAAGGTGAAGGGATTAATATGAAAAACATAAGAGATTAATAAAGCCTACAAATTAATATCTTAAAAAAAAAAAGTTTGATAAACTCACATGATTATTAATATTATGATCTCAAGGGAATAATATTAAACCTAACAAATTAATATTATAAACCTCAAGTATATAAAAACCTTTAGGTAAATACTATAAACCATAAAATATACATGGTTGACCGTGTTTGACTTAAACATTGAGACAATTGTTTTCATAATGCGACGTTGGACGAAGAATACCACGGTTTGCCATGGTTGATTTTCATATTGAGAAAATATTTGTCACAATGTGACATTCTACCATGGAAGACCTTGATTGACTATGACTAACTATGATTAACAATGGTAGCCCATGATTGATTTTCATATAGAGACAATGTTTTCCATAATGTGACATTGGACCATGCATTAATATTAAAGTGTATGACTAATATTTAACGCCTAATATTACCCACCCAAAGAATTAGTAAACCCATGGGATTAATAAACCCTAATAATTAATATCTTAAACTCAAAACCTAAGAAATAAATAAACCCTAAAAATTGATAATTTAAACTGAAGAGATTAATAAATCAAAGGGGTAATTAATATTATAAACCAAAAGAACTAATAAACCCAAGGGTTTAATATTATAAACCAAAGGAATTGGTGAACCCAAAGGATAAATATTAATATTATAAACCAAGAAATTAATAAAGTATAAGAATTAGTATTGTAAACTCAAGAGATTAATAAACCCTAAGACTTAATATTTTAAACTTAAGAGATTAATAAACCCAAGGGGTTATTAATATTATAAACCAAAATAAGAAACCCAACGGTTTAATATTACAAACCAAAGGAATTGGTGAACCCAAGGGATAAATATTAAATACCTAAGGGATTAATAAGGCCAACGGATCAATATTAAAAACACAAGAGAACAATAAACCCTAAGAACCAATTTTATGAACCGAAATATTATAATCCTCAATGTTATAACTCTAAATATTAAACACAATATTATAAACCCAAATATTATAAATCCAATATTAACCCTAATTATAAACACTATATATTAAAATCTATATTATAACCCAATATATTACACCATAATGTAAATCATAATATTAAAACTCAAAAATATTAATAAACCCAAGGGATTATTAATATTATAAACCAAAAGGACTAACAAACACAAGGGTTTAATTTTATAAACCAAATAAATCGGTGAACTCAGGGAATAAATATTAAAAACCTACATGATCAATACGACCAAAGAATTAATATTTAAAACACAAAATATGATTAAACCCTAAGAATACAATTTTTAAACTCAAAAACCTAAGAAATTAATAAACCCTAATAATTAATATTTTAAATTAAATACATTAATAAAATCAAGACATTATTAATATTATAAACCAAAAGAAGTAATAAACCCAAGGGTCTATTATTATAAACCAAAGTATTTGGTGAACCCAAGGGATAAATATTAATATTATAAACCAATAAATTAATACATCCTAATAATTAATATTATAAACTCAAGAGATTAAGAAACCGTAAGAATTAATATTTTAAACTCAAGAGATTAATAAACCCAAGGGGTTATTAATATTATAAACAAAAAGAACTAAAAACCCAAGGGATAAATATTAAAAACCTAAGGGATCAATAAGGCCAAGCGACCAATATTAAAAACATAAGAAATTACTAAAGTCTAAGAATTAATATTTTTATCTCAAAAACCTAAGAAATTAATAAACCCTAATAATTAATATTTTTAACTCAAGAGATTCTAAGACCCAACAATGGTTTAATATTATAAATAAAAAGAACTAATAAACCCAAGGGTTTTATATTATAAACCCAAGGAATTTGTGAACCAAAGGGATAAATATGAAAAACCTTAGAGATCAATATGAAAAACATAAGGGATTAATAAAGCCTAAAAATTAATATCTTAAAAAAAAAGTTTGATAAACTCACATGATTGTTAATATTATAAAATCAAGGGAATAATATTAAACCTAAGATATTAATATTATAAACCTCAAGTATATAAAATCCTTTAGATAAAAATTATAAACCTCAAGTATATAAAAACGTTCAGATAAATATTATAAACCTCAAGTATATAAAAATCTTTAGATAAATACTATAAACCGTAAAATAAGCATGGTTGAGCATGCTTGATTTAAACATTGAGACAATTGTTTTCACAATGTGACGTCGCACGAAGAATGACCATGGTTTTCCATGGTTGATTTTCATATTTAGACAATCTTTGTTACAATGTGCATTCGACCATGGAAGACCTTCATTGACTACGACTAACTATGATTAACAATGGTAGCCCATGGGTGATTTTCATATTGAGACAATGTTTTTCATAATGTGACATTGGACCATGCATTAATATTAAAGTGTAAGACTAATATTTAATGCCTAATATTATGAACCCAAAGAATTAGAAAACTCAAGGGATTAATAAATCCTAAGAATTAATATCTTAAACTCAAAACCTAAGAAATTAATAAACCCTACGAATTAATAATTCAAACTGAAGAGATTAATAAACCAAAGAGATTATTAATATTATAAACCAAAAGAACTAATAAACCCAAGGTTTTAATATTATAAACCAAAGGAATTGGTGAACCCAAAGGATAAATATTAATGTTATAAACCAAGAAATTAATAAAGAATAAGAATTAATACTTTAAACTCAAGAGATTAATAAACCATAAGAATTAATATCTTAAACTCAAGAGATTAATAAACCCGAGGGGTTATTAATATTATAAACCAAAATACTAATAAACCCAAGGATTTAATATTACAAACCAAAGAAACTTGTGAATCCAAGGGATAAATATTAACTACCTAAAGGATCAATAAGACCAAGGGATAAATATTAAAAGGACAAGAGATCAATAAACCCTAAGAATCAATATTATGAACTAAAATATTATAATCCCCAATGTTATGAACTCTAAATATTAAACACAATATTATAAACCCTAATATTAAACCCAATATTAAACCCTAATTATAAACCCTATATATTACAATCTATATTATAACCTAACATATTACTCCATAATGCAAATCATAATATTAAAACCAAATATTATAAGCCCTATATATATTAAAAACTCAATATTATAATCTCTAATATTAAAACAAATATTATAAGCCTTATTATTAAACCCAATAATATAAACCTAAACAATATAAACCTTAATATTATACCCAAATATTACGAACTCTCATCTTATAAACCACAAATATTATAGACCCAAATGTTATAAACGTTACAATACCCACATTATTAAATGTGTTTCATACATGTTGATTAGTGTATATTAAGCACACTCATAACCACAATAGTCAATGTTCTTGCATAATTTATACTAAATACTATATTATAAATATAATAACCCAAAGGATTAGTAAACCTAAGGGATTATATATTAAACACTAATAATATTGACATATTAATATTATTAAACCAAGGCATTAATAAACCAAAGGCATTAACATTATAAGCCCAAGGTATTAGTTTTACCAAATGAAGGGATTAACAAACCCAAGGGATTATATATACTATAAACCCAAGTGATTAATGAACCCAACAAAATAATATTATAAAGCACTAGGATTAAAAAAACCAAAGGGATTAATAAACCGTAGCGGTGTTATAAACAAAAGGGAGATTAATAAACTCAAGAGTTATTATAATATTAGAAATAGGTTACAACATTCAAAAAAATTTCATGTTGATTATGGTTGATCATGGTTGACCATTTTCAACCATGATCATGTGGATTATGGTTGAATGTGGTTAGTCATGGTTGACCATATTCAACCATAGAGGCCTTGATCATGGTTGATCATGGTTGACTATGGTTCACCATTTTTATCATGGTTCACCATTGTTGACCATGGTTAACCATATTCAACCATGATTAATCATGGTTGACCATAAAAACATTAATTTACCATAATGACCATGGTTGATGATGCTTTACCATGTTTGATCATGGTTGACAATGATTCACATTAAATGACCATGTATGGCCATGGTCGATCATGGTCTAAAAACATTATTTACCACACTCAAGCATGGTTGACCAAGTTCAATGAGAGAGACCTTAATCATGGTCGATAATGGATGAAAAATTTAACCACGGGTAATCATGGTTGACCATCACTAACAATGGTTGAGTATGGTTAAACATAGTTGAATTTTATTAATTGTGATTGATCATGGTTGAGACTAGAGACATTTTCAATAGTTGACTAAATTTATCCATGATTAACCACGATTTACCATGGTTGACTCTAGAGATATGGATTAACCATGAATAGGGAATTGTACCATATTGAACCACAAATATATGCATTCTTCATAATGGATGAACATAATCAAGCATAGAGACCTTGGTTAACCATGTTTGACCATTATAACAATCGTTGACTATGGTTGTCGATGAGGAGTCTATAGAACATGAAATGTTCTTGGTTAACCATGGTTGACCAAAGTTGACCATGTTGATCATGGTGCTCCATGGTTGATCATGGTTGACCATATTCAACCATATGGACCTCAATCTTGGTTTACCATAGTTGATCATGGTTACCGATATTGAACCATGCATGATCATGGTCAACCATAATCAACCATGATTAACCATTATTGACCATGGTTAATCATGGCTGACGATTTTTATCATGGTCGATCATGGTTGGCCATCGTTAACCATAGAGACAATGACCATGGTTAACCATATTTAAACAAGGTTAATCATGGTTGACCATAGAAATATTGGTTGACCATTATATCCATGGATGATTATGCTTGAACATGGTTGATGGTGGTTCAACATTGTTGTTAATTGTTCACAATGGTTCACATTAAATGACCATGGTTGATCATGGTTGATTATGGTTAACCGTGGTTGACCAAATTCAACAAGAAAGACCTTAATCATGGTTGATGAAATTCAATCATGATTAATCGTGGTTGACCATGATTGGCTTTGGTTGATCGTGGTTGATCATAGTTCACATTAGAGTCATTTTCCATGGTTGATCATGGTTGGTCATAGAGACAATGATTAACCATTAATAGGAAATTGTGTCTGACTAAACTTGAGGAGTGATGACTACCAAAGATGCTCCAAAATAGTCAATTGTATTAGTAAATGTGTTTGACTAAGGTAGTAATGTTGCATTGCAATGTTGCATAAATTGCAATGTGTAACATTGTGACAATGTTTGTCAAATTCCAACGTCTAATAGATTTCTTAACTATTCGAGAATCACAACATATTTAATTTTCAATATTAATCAATAATATTAATAGGAAATTATTTCTCACTGAAGTTAAATACTATTGATTGTTAAACAAACATAGTCAAACATAGTGAAGGATTCACCCACATTCTCAAATGTGGCTGACCAAATGTTGTAATGTCACATTGCGATGTTAGAAACATTTCTTTACAATTCCAATTCTAATAAATATATATTAATATTAAATAATATTAATATATTTATTTAAAATAAATAAATTATTGTTTAATGTTATAAGATATGTGTGTGTGTGTGTGATCTTCTAGACTTGAGGAACCACGATCGACGAACATCTAAGTCATCAAAGTCACCTAGGGATCGCGCCCTGCATGGGTCACGAGATCCCTTAGCTGACTTGATTTTTTAGCATGTCCCCTTCACCTAACACACGACATAACCACCCCTCATGAAGTTTCATCTTTTCTCACCTTGCTGACTTTTATATAAATATTTTAATTAATGTTATTAATTATTTTAATTAATTAAAATAATATTACTATTAATTAATATGAAAATATTAATTTAAAAATTTATGTTTATTGTAATTGAAATTTTTTATATAAATTTTTTAATTAATATATTTCCATATGTTTTAATTAATGTTCTTAAACATTTTAATGTTCTTATAAATGTTATCAATTGTTGCATACAATGTTAAAAATTAACTAATTAAAGTTAAAATTAATTAATATTAATGTTTTAATTAATTAATATTAATGTTAATTATTGTTTTAATTATTGAATTAATTAATATTGTATTAATTCATTTCTTTAAACATGTTTAAATTAATGTTATTAAACATTTTTAAATAAATGTTTTATTTAATATATTATCAAAATTTTTAATTAATTTTTTAAAATTAAAAACATTTAAGTACAATTTCAACATCTTGTTATTATCATTATTATTATTTACCAAATCTCAATATATTCGTGTTTAGATATATTTGAATAATGTTGTTAAGTATAATAATTCTATATTAATGATTTAATTAATATGTCAATGTAATAATGGCAATATAATAATTATTTCACTTTATTATTAATTAATATTAATCTATTTTTAGAATTTTGGCTTTTGTGATCCATTATACATATTTAGAGTTATTTCGGTAAAAATCACATGACAAAGAATGCTGTCACGCGTTTCGAACCAACCAGTGTGATTCATCATCAGGACTAGCCTTTAGGATGTCAAACTAGCGTTTACATTTCTACATCTATTTAAACTCAACGTCTAGATCTGATCTCTTACCTAGTCTTGATGATGAACCACACTGGTTGGTTAGAAACACGTGACAGCATTCTTTGTCATGTGATTTTTACCAAAAAAACTCTAAATATTAATTTTTTTTTCAGATTTTTTAATTATTATTTAATGTTATTAAACATTTTTTATATAAAAGTTTTAATTATATATTGTAAAATGTTTTAATTAATGCCATTAATTAATGTTTTAATTAGTAATGTTTAATGCTCCCATTTATTAATATTTTAATGTTTTAATTAACTAATGTATATTAATTAGGGATTGCATTTAAATACAATTTACTCATGTCTAGTGATCAAGTAGATTTGTTTAATGCTTACAAGGTTAAAATATTATTAAAATCTATTCTAAATTTATATTAATTTATTATTATTATTTGTATTATTATTTTATATAATAATAATAATATAATATTATAATATAATTGTATGATAATAATTATTATAATTTAATCTTATAATTTATTATTGTATTAAAATAATTTCATTAAAATTTAACCTGAAGGTTTATTTCTTATATAACAATTATGTGTTAATGTCTATTATTAATCAAAGTTTTCAATACACCAAACTTTAATACAATCATTGAATAAAACAAGAATTATAATTGCACTAGTTAAGTGATATATGATCACATGATATTCACAATTTTTTACAACTAATTTATGAAACTAAAATTATATTATAATTTCAATTTACAATTTATTAGTTATTCATTATATTGTATAAATAATATATAACATTATATTAATTAAAGGAAGTCTACATTAAGTCCAAATGTGTAGCATGGACAGTTGTTGAATACCAGAGAAACAACGTTTCTTTTGAATTATTAAAAAATAAATCCACCCTAAATGACATGCATAGGAGACGACTATTCTATAAACTTTATAATAATTTAATAATATAATATTATAATATAATTGTATTAAAATAAATATTATAATTTAATCTTACAATTTATCAATAATATAATTATAAAAAATTTATTATAATTTAATCTTACAATTTATTATTGTATTAAAATAATTTTATTATAATATAATATTAGGGTTTATCTCTTATATTGCAATTGTGACAATTGTATGATAATGAAACCTTATTATTAATGAATCCAAAGAAACTAGATAGTCACAATTTGTTTTTACATTACATTATGAAACCTAAAACTAAATTATAATTTAAACCTACCATTTATTATTTATTCATTATATTGTTTAAATAATATGAAATTGTAATATTTTTTTATTATCATACATCATGTTAACCCCATTAATCATTCTAGATTTATTTTTGAAGGTGGATAGGTTAAAGAAGTAAGTAGAAATGGGTAGCATGAACAATTGAATAGCTAGCAACAACAAATTTTTTTAAAGTAATAAAAAATCAATCTACCCCACAGCAAGAATAATTTAATAAAACAATATTTTATTTTTTATAGTAATTTATGAGCGAGCATACATTTGAATGGCATGCATAAGAAATCATTAGGGTAATTGAGTGAAGGAAATGTTTTTAAATGTACACTTGCCAAGTGGTATACGTTTGAGAATGTGAATAGTTATAAGTTTTAAAATTAAACCACCTTAAGATGTATTTTTTATTAAAAAAAAAAATTAATTTAATTTCTAACTAATTAGCATAAGTGGTTATCAACAATGGACACAGTAAATTTTTAATCATATTTTGTAAAAAAATAACTTAAGTATAATTTAAACATGTGATTTAGATATGCAAAGAAATTATAACTTTTAATTTCATGAATTAATAGAGTGACTACGATAAAAATGTACCAACATCATCCAATTCACACTATCCAATCAAAAGAATTAATTAAAAAAATAATTAAAATAACAAGTTCCAACAAAGTGACACGTAAATATATTAGTTATTTGACTCCCCAACCATTACAATTTAGAATCTAAACTAGCTGCAACAAATATAATAAGATTCGAATTATTCGACCCATCACGTTCTCTGCATAAAATTTTGAATCTAAAAAAAAAATCTAATTCCACACAATCTACAACACAACGATATCACATTTTGCAAATATCGGTGAGTTGCCGGGAAAGTTCCCGCAGGTCGCACCAACACTGCGATGGTGGCATCGGACAGACGGCCGGGTCGGGTCCCGCACCCCGAGAGGTTTGGACCCTTCTCCGCCGAAGGCTGTTTGCCATCTGCGTCCGAATAGGAGTCTGCGGACCCCGCCTCGTCTTCCAAACCCGACTTCTTCCAGGGAGAACCTGACAGGGTGACAGACAAAAACCGGCGAGGCCGCCAGATTGAACCATGGTTTTCGAACCCATTGGTTTGGACGACCAGTTTCGACCAAAAGTCAAGATATGCCTCCGCCATAATTATATGTACCCCACTCAAACTCCAAGTCCAAAATGCCCACGGAGGTAGTTTGAGACATCAGAGATTGTTTTCTGCTGTGTGTTTATCTCTTTTCGTGATGGGAGAAAGCAAAGCACATGTAGTTTTGGTTCCAGGGTTGGGAAAGGGTCATCTCATTCCATTCATGGAACTAGCCAACATGTTGGCCTCTCAACATCTCTCCGTGTCGTACATAACAACTCCCGGAAACGCCGAACGGCTCCAGCCTCACGTCCAGCGTTCTAATCTGGATCTCAGGCTCGTATCTCTGCCCTTGCCTCTCATCGATGGAGTGCCTCCGGGAATGGACACCATGGACGACATTCCATTTAATGTAGCCGAGATATTGTTTTGTTCGTCGCACAAATTGGCAGGGGCGTTCGAACAATGGCTCGATGAACAGATGAATAATATTATTGACAGTTCTGAGGAGGAGGATGCCGACTCCTTTCCTCCTCCAGTCTGCATTATCTGCGACATGTATGCGGGGTGGGTGCACAGCTCTGGCTCCAAGTTCGGGATCCCCACAGTGGTTTTCTATACTTCGGGGGTGTTCGCTATATCTGTGATGCACTCCTTGTTTACTCACACGCCTCATCACAGCGTGGAGGGAGACGATGAGTATTTTGGAGTTCCTGAGCTGAGCTTCGATCTCAAGCTGCGGAAGTCAGAACTGTTCGTGAATTTGCGAAATCCGAATTCGTATCCATTGGAGGGATTCGTTAGGGAGGAGATTAAACAGAGCATGAAAGGGTGGGGCATACTTCTCAATACGTTTTACGAGCTCGATTCCTTGGGAATCGACCACATTAGGAACTTGACGGGGAGACCCGTGTGGAGCATAGGACCCGTTCTCCCTGCGGCCGTTTTTGATGACATCGGGGTCGATCACGAAAGTATGAATAGCTATGGTAAGGCGGCGGAAATTGCCGAGGAGGAGTGCTTGAGCTAGCTGGATTCTCGGAGTCCGGAGTCAGTGGTGTTCGTGTGTTTTGGGAGTCACTATTTTCTAAATGAAAAGAAAATCTGAGCGGTGGCTATGGGGTTAGAGGTGAGCGGTCAGGCTTTCATCTGGGCCATCAGATCTCTCCACACAGAGGCCAAACCTAAAGGGATAGACGTGGGGCTGCCCGAGGGATACGCGGAGAGGACTGGAAAGAGGGGACTGCTTATATGGGGATACGCGCCTCAGCTCCTCATTCTATCACATATTTTTGCGGGTTCATTCCTAAGTCACTGCGGGTGGAACTCTATGCTGGAGAGCATTAGCCTTGGAGTACATGATCACTTGGCCCATGTTTGCAGAACAGTCATTTAACTCGAAGTTCCTGGTAGAAAACCTGGGGATTGGCGTACAGATATGTTTGGACATGAGCAGTGTGGCCGAAGAAGAAGATGCAAGAAGAGCAGTCACCATGCTTCTGGCGGAGGAAGAAGGAAAACAGATGAGAAGAAGAGCTCAAGAGCTGAGGAAGCTTGCGAAAATAGCTGTAGATAAAGCGGGTTCTTCATGAACTAGTTTGAGGTGTTTTGTTCAAGAAATGCAACACCTGCGGGATGGTAGAAAGTCGTAGCCTATCTGTTATAAACTTTTAAGTTCTCTAATGTTTTTGGTTGTATTTTTTCTGGAGTAGTTTACCTAGCGGAGGAATTACCCTTTTATCTGTAGTTTACCACAACATACGCATCATGTCACCATGGTTTCTGCTGGATGCCCATCACATAAGCCATCCATCCATGGAATATCCCGCAGCATCTCTTCAAGCGAGGATAACAGCAGTGGAGAATGCAGCCACACAGAACAGAGATCTGAAATGAAATCTACAAAGTTTCAAACATATCTTAACAGTCTACAGGTTACTAGTTTGTGAATCCTCTTGATGATGGTAGTGATGGCAACAATAATAGCATACCACACCCCACATGTTATCGTAGAAACGTAGAAGAGGGGGAGGCGAAGGATTGCGGTGGAGAGCAGCAGGAAACCCATCAGCAAGACAATCAGCGGAACAAGAATTACGACTTGCAGCAACTCCAACTCACTACGCGGATCCATTCCCATCATCAACTCTGTTTGATTGCACGATTTCAAAGCAACTATATCTGTTCACTATTATAAAGTGTTTTTAAGATTGCTTCTTTTTATTACTTCAGTTTCTTATAAACTTCCAAAGTTAATAGTTATATTTATAGCTTCATTTCACTATTTTCTTTTTATCTATTTTTTATAGATTTTACAAGGATCTAAGAACTATAGAATTGTTTAAAATTATATAAATGATTTAATAAATCTTACAAATTTCACATGATGTAATCTTCGGGTTTGATGGAATTCCTACCCAATCTACATTTGTGAAGCCACACAACTTCACTCCCTATATCTAGCTCTACCATAGTCTAAACTAGGTGGTTCCTATGAGGTACCTTAGAACATTCTTAACTGCCCTCCAAAATAATTTGGTTAGCCTAACCATACCTTGACTAAGTTGTTTGACTGCATAGCACATATCTAGTCACATTTTCGCAAGATACATTAGTGAACCCACTAGCTGCCAATAAATGGTATCATCCATTTCTTCACCTGAAGTGGCAACATCCTTCCTCCAGTTCGTCGCTAGAGGTGTCTTCGTGGGTTTACAACTCTCCTTGAAGAATCTCTGCATTATAGCATTTGCATACTTTCCTTGAGAGAGAAGAAGTTCCCCATCGCCTTACCATACTTCCAACCTAATGAAATAGTGCATGAGACCCATGTACTTCAATTGAAATTCCCTTGCAAGGTCCTCCTTGTAAGATGTGATTAGATGCTCATCACTAGTTAAAATTAAATCATCAACATATAAGACAATAATAAGCAATTTACCTTCTATCAATATGTGATATAGGTTTGCATTCGTTTCACTTTTGGTGAAGCCCAAACCGATGAGATGGATATCGATCTTGGTGTACAAAGCACTGGGTACTTGTTTGAGACTGTACAACACTTGTTTGAGTCTGCACACGTGAGACTCCTAATCAAATGTCTTAAAACATTTTGATTTCTCAAAGTACACCTCCTCCTCAATAACCTCATTGAGAAATGTTGTTTTTACATCCATCTGGTGGATTTTCCACCCCATCTACGTAGCCAGAGTAAGAATTGATATAATGGATGAGTACCTTGCTATAGGAGAAAAGGTCTCCTCATAGTCAATTCCCTCAACTTGAGAGTACCCCTTTGCCAAAAATATGGTGTTATACTTCTCTATGATTTCGTCTGTTGTCTGCTTCACCTTGAAGATCCATCTCAAACACACAATTGATTTATTTGTTGGTCTTGTGACCACTTCTCAAACATTGTTCTTTATAATGGATTTGTATTCCTCCACCATTGCATTTACTCATACATGTTGCTCTACTTCTTCGTAGAAATAGGATGCCTCAATCTCTATAAGCTCAGTAATTAGAGCCATGTAGATAGTGTACTTCATATGTGACCTCCTTTGCTTGCGCAAATTTGAAGGAGCTTCCACATTCTCCCTCGCATCATGCACAAGTCTATCAACGTCCGTGGTTCTTTTTTTGCCTTCTCCTAATGGTTCTTCTTGAGTGAATGTCTCCATTCTTTGCTCCTCAATTTTTGGTTGCTCCACAACTTCTTGAGGATCCTCCTTTGGAGCTATAATATCCTCTTCTGCTGGGATCTAAAGCTCACTCTCAAGAGAGCACCACATCACTTTCTCCTCATCAAAATTTACATCCCTTCGCACAACTGTAATTTTGAGGGATGGAAAGTACACATGGTAGTTTTGGGGATTTTCTATGTAACCCAAAAATACCCATAATTGTGTAGTCGACTCAAGCATATTCATTGATTCTTTGGAGACATGGTAGTAAACAGAGGCTCCAAAAATCTTGAAGTGCGACACATTTGACTTTCTCCCCGAGAAAGCCTCCTGCAGTGTAATCATGCCACGAATCGGATGAGAACTATGGTTCTGCAAATAGATTGTTGTGCTGCATGCCTCAACCCACAACTATAGAAGTAGGCCTTGGTCATTCAACATCACCCTAGCTTCTCCCACAATGCTCCAATTCTTTCTCTCAGGCACCTCATTCTGTTGTGGGTTGTGGGGTATGTCAACTCTCATTGAATGTCTTCTTTCGCACAATTTTTAAATTCATTGGACACGTACTCACATCCATTATCACTCCTTAGAGCCTTCACCTTCTTGCTATTTTATTTCTCAACCAGTGCCTTGCATTCTACAAACTTGGAGAATGTCGCATATTTCTTTTTCTTGAAGAAGGTCCAACACTTTTATGAGAAGTCATCAATAAAAATGACAAAATATTTGTGTCTAGCGGTGGAGGCTATCAAGAAAGGTCCGCAAACATTAGAGTGGCTCCTTTCTAGGAGTTCATGTGCTTTGTTGTCTCGATCATGGAATGTGCATTCTATGTACTTCACCAATGTACATCCTTTTCATACATCCTGCTGCTTAAGTGCTCCTTTAGGGATGCCAATGGTAATTTTTTGTATAATATTCGAGGTGTCGGGATGCAAATGGGCAAGTATTTTGTACCAAAGTTCACTGACATTATGACCCACACTTTCTCCACCTTAGTGCTTAATGCAGCACGATCTTCCACATCTAGCTTATACATTTTCTTCAGATGAACCTTGATATGCTTAACCTGTCTCGTAGCTATGTTTCTCAGGAATTCTTTTCCATTGCTGAAGATCACATCATAACCATGGTCTTCCAAAGCTGCAACAAACATGGGATTTTTCTTTAGGCCTAGAACAAACATGGCATCCTTGATCCTAAGATGGGAGGATGACTCCCTCTAAAGGGTTATTGTACCAATACCAATCGTGTTATACCTTTTAGCGTCCCCTATATTGATGTGCATGTAGAGATATTTCTCCTCCAGGTCATTAGAAAAATATTTACACCTTTTCATGTCAAACAATACACCTGAGTCCAAGTACCACATGCCACCCATCACTATTTTGGACATGCATGTGATAAGGGTACATTCAAGCTCGAACTGTGAAGCCATGGCTTCACTTGTTGCTCCTCCTAAGGTCTTCTTGCTTGCTTTTTTGTGTGGACACTTTGTGGCATAGTGCCCGTATTCATGAGAATGGAAGAATTTAAATTTTGATAGATCTTTCTTCTTTCCCCCTTGGCTGGATTCTGGTTTGGTTTGATATTTCTTCCCTTTTCCCTTCTTTCCATTTCCAACCAAGAAAATTTTTTTCCATCCTCGCCCTTGGATGAGGTCACATCTCTAGTATTCTGCCTTATTTCCTCCTGTACCAAATCATACCATAAGCGTTCCCAATTCAACAGTTTCTTCCTCCCGTTCACTGAATCTTGATAGTTATGCCAACTCTTGGGAAGGCCCAGAAGGAATAGGCTTACCAAGTCATTCTTTGAAACAATAACACCAACTCCTACAAGCTCATCACGAACTTGTGTGAACCTTCTCAAATACTGCAAGATAGTGTCATTCTTCTACATCTTGATATTTCAAAGTTTATCATTGAGTGCCAGCTTCTTGTGCTCACTACTATTCTGGAATAGATTTGTCAGTTCCTACCACATTGCATAAGGATTTTCTCTCCCATGGAGATTGGTGACAGTGTGATCCCGTACTCTCTCCAATATTATTCTCCTTGCCTTGGCTACATATTTCTTCCATTGAGAAAGGTTTTGGGCATAATATTCCACTGGTTTTACAACAACTCCCTTGATGTATTCTACCAATCCATTATCATCAAATACCTCCTCCATGTGATCCTTCCATGCGATGAAATTAGAGTCTCTTCCAAGGCATACTCTAGCCTCAACCCGTTGAAGATCATCTTCTCATCTCTGAAAAGATCTTGCTACACTGAACTGAAAATTCAAACCTCCTGAGAAACAACTTCGAAATTCCTGCTCTAATGTGAATACTGCTCTGATACCATGTACAAATTATGGTATAGATTCACAACTACTCATGAAGTTTTAATCAACATCACAAGACACAAAACCACTTTGTGGAAGTTAATTCCCACTTTATAAGAAAAATTTTAGACATGCAATGACAAATAATACACATGCACAGTATTTTTCCTAGGGAAAGAAAACTACTAAAAACCCCAATGTCTTCTTGCATTAATCTCATGAGTAAATATGTATTACAATTTCTTTCCTCAATTGAGCACAACCTGCAAGTGAATAAGCTATCTATTTTCTCACAGTGAAGCTCTGAACAAGACTTAGTCAATTTTTTCCTTTGCTTGAGCCCATATTTCCTAGCTCAATTCCTTGAGAAATTAAGCCCCTATTATTTAGGAAATTTTCCAAAATGGATTGTGCAAATCTCAAGGTTGATAATCTAACTGTATGCAACTCCTGTTCACTCAAGACTAATCTAAAACTGATGTTACACTGCCTTGGAATCTCCACCAGAAATGGAGAAATTGAATTATTTGCATGCATTAGCTATTTTGGGATGATTGATCAGTTAAGTAGATGATCAATGACTTTGATTGAAGTCCCATTGCACAACTAACATTCCACTAGTTCCTCCAATGGTTAGAACTAGTTTAACTAAATACAACTTGAGATAATTGACTTTGATTGCTACAAATTAGAAATCACACATGCTTAACTAAACTCTAACTTCTCTAACTCGAATTTACTGAGTAAATTGGGCGACACAAGCCATGTCGCACAATTTAATTGCATCCAAGTTGTCTACTGATGTGGAAATTCAAAATTTCTCAATTTAATGAAGGGACAATGAAATTGAGAATTTCTTGTCACATTTTCAACAATCCTTCGGGTGAATCTAATCCATGTTGTTGATGACAGTTAGGAGTTCCAACACAAAAATGTGTTGATAATAAAAAACAACGTATAGAAGTAGCATTCAAAATAAATGAAACAGTAAAAAAAGACATATTAAAACACAATTGATGGAGACCCCGAAAAGTACTCCAACTATGATGTTGCCTATCCACGTTTAGTGAAAGTTCCTCCATTTCTCCTTTCATGAAGTATATCTCTATTGTCCGCATCCATCGCCCTAAATCCTCTTAGTTTTTTTCGACCTCCATCGCTCCACATCTTGAAGAAACCACCAACAATGTAAAGACATACCCCTAATCCTTTACCTTTTTTACTATTACCTCGTATTGAAAATTTTAAGATAAAATGTAATTTTTTAGCAAAATATTTCTTTTGTCTTAAATAAATTTCTTAAAAGTCCCCTCCATGTAGTAGTGTCGAATGCAATGATATACAATTTGTCTCTAGTTGTAACAACAAAGTTCGAAGGGACAAAAGAGGAATTGATGTCTAGGAAATCTTGCGATGAAAAGTTGTCGTGTTCTTCAGAATCGGTTGCCCCCACAAAACGAAGAGCCCAAAAAATTGTTGTCTTTATATAAGATAACGTGAATGGTAAGTGAAATTGCAACCTTGGTATCAGCGCAAGACGGTAGTAGCTTGCAAGCTAGTAGACTTAGGCGCACTATCAGAGCCAATTTTGTAGTTGTTAGATAATATTGTCCTAAATTGATATGTTTTTTCTTAATTGTTAATTGTCTTAAATGAGTTTCGTCTTAAGTGACCATTGTATTAAAGATAAATTTGTCTTAAAATATTTTCGTCTCAAACTGTTTTTGTCTTAAATATAAAGTTTTGCCTTAAAATATTTTTTTCTTAAGTTGTTTTTGTCTTGAATATAAAGTTTTGTTTTAAAATATTTTTGTCACAATGTGTTTTTGTCTTAAATATAAAGTTTTGTCTTAAATATAAAGCTTTTAAAATATTTTTGTATCTAATTATTTTTGTCTTAAATTTAAAATTTTATCTAAAACTATTTTTATCTTAAAGTACTTTTTTGTTAAATATAAAGTTTTGTTTTTAAATATTTTTGTCTTAAACTATTTTATATTAAATTTTAAATTTAAGACAATTCAATTCATATTAAATTTTTGAATTCATGCCTCTGTGATCATAGTATTTTTTTCAAAAACCTTTCGGTTGCAATAACATTGGACAAAAAATTGTGGTTGCAATCACATTGGACAGAAAATTGTGGGTCATTTTCGACCTTTTCGAATCAGCCAGCGTGGTTCATCTTCAAGACTAGATGAGAAATCAGATCAAGTCACTAAGCTTATATAGATATAGAGAAGGCCAAGTCAAGTTATTAAGATTATATAGATGTAGAGAAGACCAAGTAACTATTGGAACATCAACTAGTTTGACTAGGAAGGAAAATTATTTCTGTTAAACAAAATATTTTTATTTAATATATAGAGTTAAAATAATATTATAAAAATGTGCTAATGAGTCAAATCAACTATTAGAATAATGGTTAGTTTGATTCAGAAGAAAAATTTAATTTATTTATTATTTGTATTATATATATAAATTAATTTATTCTTTATTTATTTCAAAAATTAATTTATTTCTGGAAAAAAAAAGAAAAAAAAGAGAGACAAGATCTAGGAGTATAGAGCAAGGATGCAACACCTACTAATGTTCGAGCCGTTATCTCTAATGAGATTGACAAATATTTTTTCAATCTCTAAAACCTCTCTTAATGTAAAATAATTAAAATAAAAAGTGACTTATTAAAACAAAAAAAAATCTTAATCTTAAGCCTTAAAAATTACCTTAGTGTAATAGTTTATCAAAGAACTCAATTTCCTCACAAGAAACGATTAAGTTAATTAACTCTACTTTACAAGCATAATCATAATAACAAGAAGACGGTTTGGTTTTTAACGATGGTCGTTATGCCTATAAGTTCTACCTCTGATTGTATTTTCCGAGTTGTAGCTTAAGTGAATAAATAGATCATTTGAATGAACTTGAAGCGTGAACGTCTTAGGTTGGCATTATTTGTAAGCTTACGGTACATGTGGAGAGGCGGAGTACAACAAAGCACTCTCTTATGTTTAATTTAAATGGCAAATGTTTATGTTTTAATTTTGTAATTTATAATTTTTAACTTTATTTTTTTTCACATGACAAATGACTATGTTTTATCTTTCATAATTTTTATTTTTCACAATTATATTTAATGACAATATATTTTTATAATTTTTTATTTCTAAATTTAAATGATATTTTTATTAAAAAATTACTTTATTAATAAATAAAATTTTATAATTTTATGAATAAAACTTTTAATTTTCACAATTTTCACAATTTTATTTAATAACAAATGATTATATTTTATATTTTTATAATTTTTGTTATTTTTAAATTTAAATAATATTTTTATTAAATAAATAAAAACATATAATTTTATAAATATAGAATTTTTAACTTTGAGAATATTTAATTTAATTTAATATATATATAATCAATAATTTTTCATATATGCTTTGAGGCTTTCCTCTTCTTTGAAGACTTAAGCACCTACTCTAACAAAAAAGAAGACAAAGCTTATGTTGGTCTTGTTTTCCATTCTTATTAAAAAATTGTGGAGTGTTTATTTCAAATTTAAAAATTTTAATTTATTTATTAATAATTATTAAGTGAATAACTTTCACATAATATTTTAGAATTTTGTTAAGTGTAGCTATAGATTACTATTTCATTTTGAATATTTTTACTTATTACTTATTTTAGATTATTAGTTATTTTAGAATATTTTTATTAGTGGTTAAGTTGTGTTTATTGATTTTTATATCTTAATCCAAAGTGGTCTCTTTTCAAATTATAATTGTAAGACCCAAGTATCTTAATAAATTAATTTCTCTTTTGCTTACAGGAAATCCTATGGAAGTGAACATGAAGTTGTGTTTATTGATTTTTATATCTTAGCCCAAAGTGGTCTTTTTTCAAATTATAATTTCAAGACCCAAGTATCCTAATCCATTAATTTCTCTTTTTCTTGCAGGAAATCCTATGGAATTGACATAAGAAATTCTTGCAGAGTTCGCTAAGTTGAGGTAATTTTTTCAATATAAACTTGTGCAAAATAAATAAAATATCAGAATTGTGGTTTCTCAACATCATTGTCTAATGAAAAAATGTTAGAGAATCACAAGCTCTGACCAAGAACAAGGTTAAACAGGTCAGACCATATTACTTTATTTTTAGCAAAGAACTGATGTGTCATTTTTTTTGTAGGTCCCCACCACATATTCTAGTGATTGTGACTCTAAAGGATGCAATTCACAATCTTGCTTCTGAACTTAGATTTGAAGTCAACAAATTTTTTTTCTTTTTACATGAGGTCGCAAATTTTAAAAACTTGAAGAAATATATATTGATATTTTTCTTAAACCCTTAGCACTCTTCAATTTTGAACTTTTGACCTGCTTGGATTGTCCTTTTAATCCTTTAGCTCAAGATGTCTTTGGCTTCTATCTGTTATTGGAAGATGGTGTGAGACCACTCCTAACCCCCAATTTCCTATTTAAATATTTGTAACACAATTTTTATAGATGTGAACATATTATTTTGGGTTATATATATATGTATTGATGACATTTTGGTGATACAAGAGGGTTAATCCCTTGAAATTGCCTCTTTCCCGCATGTTCCCAGCATTTCTATTTCATTTCTACTTGTTGATCACTCTTACTATCAATATCTTTGAAACCTCCACGATCTATAAGATTCACATAATGAAAACAGCGTAGCCAAGATTTGCCCCAAAATCTTGTTTACAGTGGTTAAACTTTAGTATTTTGAGTGCTCTAAAATTTTTTGATAGTATGAATCCATTTCCACTATTAAAAATAGATTCCAAACACTCAAACTACTTGATTTTTTGAATTTTAATAATAGATTCCAAACACTCAAACTACTCAAACTACTCAAACTACTTGATTTTTTGAATTTTAATTCATCGCCAAAACACTGCTATCCCTCCAAAGAATTCCACAAGCTCGATTGACAACTTCAATGAAAACTAATTCCACACCACATAACGATATCGCATTTTGCAAACATCCGTGAGTTGCAAGTAAAGTTCCCATAGGTCGCACCAACACTGCAATAGTGGCATCGGACAGACCGCCGGGTTGGGTCCCGCCACCCGCGAGGTTTGGACCCTTCTCGGCCGAAAGCTGCTGGGCGTCAATATTCTAATTCTGCGTCCGAATAGGCGTGTGCGAACCCCGCCTCGTCTTCCGATCGAACCGATTTCTTCCATCGAGAACCTGACAGAATGGCAGACAAAAACCGGTGACGCCGCCAGACTGAACAACGGTTTTGGAACCCATTGGTGTGGACTAGCGGTTTCGAGCAAAAATTAAGATATGCCTTCGCCATAATTATATGTACTCCACTCAAACTCCAAGTCGAAAATGACCACGGAGGTATTTTGACACATCAGAGATTGTGTTCTCCTGTGTTTATCTCTCTTTTCCTGATGGGAGAAACCAAGGTACATATAGTTTTGGTTCCAGGGTTGGGAAAGGGTCATCTCATTCCATTCATGGAACTAGCCAACATGTTGGCCTCTCAACATCTCTCCGTGTCGTACATAACAACTCCCGGAAACGCCGAACGGCTCCAACCTCACGTCCAGCGTTCTAATCTGGATCTCAGGCTCGTATCTCTGTCCTTGCCTTTCATCGATGGAGTGCCTCGGGAATGGACACCATGGACGACATTCCATTTAATGTAGCCGAGATATTGTTCTGTTCGTCGCACAAATTGGCAGGGGCGTTCGAAGAATGGCTCGATGAACAGATGAATAATATTATTGACAGTTCTGAGGAGGAGGATGCCGACTCCTTTCCTCCTCCAGTCTGCATTATCTGCGACATGTATGCGGCGACATGTATGCGGGGTGGGTGCACGGCTCTGGTTCTAAGTTCGGGATCCCCACTGTGGTTTTCTATACTTCAGGGGTGTTCGCTATATCTGTTATGCACTCCTTGTTTACCCACACGCCTCATCACAGTGTGGGGGGAGACGATGAGTGTTTTGGGGTTCCTGAGCTGAGCTTCGATCTCAAGCTGCGGAAGTCAGAACTGTTCGTGAATTTGCGAAATCCGAATTCGTATCCATTGGAGGGTTTCGTTAGGGAGGAGATTAAACAGAGGATGAAAGGGTGGGGCATACTTGTCAAGGGATTCCTTGGGGATCGACCACATTAGGAACTTGACGGGGAGACCCGTGTGGAGCATAGGACCCGTTCTCCCTGCGGCCGTTTTTGATGACATGGGGGTCGATCACGAAAGTATGAATAACCGGGGTAAGGCGGCGGACATTGCCGAGGAGGAGTGCTTGAGGTGGCTGGATTCTTGGAGTCCAGAGTCAGTGGTGTTCGTGTTTCGGGAGCCCCTGTATTCTCAACGAAAAACAAATCTTTGCGGTGGTTGGAAAGGTAGAGGATTCAATTACACAAATAACGCAAATATTTCACACACAAATAATGAGCTGCGGCTATTCAATTAATCATAAATCATAAAACTATCTTAATACAATGAACCCATGAAAGGTATTTAATCTAATTGACATGCACACACTCTGACACATAACTGAACTTGCTTAACTCACTCTCTAACTCAGTCACCAATTCTAAGTGTAACTCAACTCAACTAATTCACCTAACTATTTGTCTAACTTCTGCACGAGAAAGTAATTATATATTTTAACACTTCCCCTAATTACAACCTATAAACTAAAACATAACACATGACAACTCAAACATGCCTGCTGGTCTATGTCTCAACTAGGCTTACAACACCCAAGTTTCTTTTGTGAAACTCAAACAAATCTACTGCTAATGGCCTAAACCTATAGGCATAGACGTGGGACTGCCCGAGGGATTCGAGGAGAGGACCGTAAAGAGGGGGCTGATTATATGGAGGTACGCGCCTCAGCTCCTCATTCTCTCACAACCTTCTGTTGGCGCATTCTTCAGTCTGCGGGTGGAACTCTATGTTGGAGAGCTTTAGCGTGGGAGTCCCTGTGATTACTTGGCCTATGTTTGCAGAACAGTCATTTAACTCGAAGTTCCTGGTAGAAAACCTGGGGATTGGCCTACAGATATGTTTGGACATGAGCAGTGTGGTCGATGAAGCAGATGTAAGAAGAGCAGTCAGCATGGAGGAAGAAGGAAAACAGATGAGAAGGAGAGCTCAAGAGCTGAGGAAGCTTGCAAAAATAGCTGTAGATAAAGCGGGTTCTTCATTTACTAATTTGAGGTGTTTTGTTCAAGAAATGCAACAGTTGCGGGATGGTAGAAAGTCGTAGCATATCTGTAATAAACTGATAATGTTTTTGGTTATATATATATATTTTTGGAGTAGCTTACCTAAGCGGAGGAATTACCGGAAATTTTCCCACTTTGCCCGCCCACCGGGAATTCCTATGCCCCGTTCGACGTCAATCGATCACCCGATGTCCCATCGCACAGTCCATCCGCCGGCTAGTCAAGTTAATGGAGTAGACAATATGCATACGCATCCTGTCACGGAGTAGTCGTAATTCGACGAAATGAGTTTCTCGGTTGATGTGACTCATCGTCCGTCGGCACATCTCCCATGTATGGTGTATCATATCATCATTGTTGCCATCAACATACACATTCATCGAGAATTTCCAACATCACCATCAAGATACGCATCCACCATGCCCATAGCCAGACGTGACCACTCCACCATATCCTCAAAATTCCGGTCTGATTCACCATTCAAATGTGTTTAATACGTGAATGAGACATCTATCGATAGGTATTCAATGTCATTAGATTTCGGAGTAGGTTTTAGTGAGAATTTTTTATTGTAAATATAGATTCAGCATCTTAAAATTTTTAAGAACATTCTGATTTTGATTGTGTAATTTATTTATTAAATTTTTGTTTTTAATAAATTCTCGATGGACCGAAAAAAATCCAAAAAAAAATCTTAAAAAAATTGCACTAAAGACAACTTCTTACATTTCAATCTATTCAATGCCACCTCCAGTGCTGGATTTCAAACTGAGCAATGGCGCGTCTTTGATTTCAAATTGAGCATTGGTGGTTGAAAATTTTGAAATGTATAAATGCAGGTTGATAGACGAAGACAAAAAAAACTGCTTCTTGTGATCTCACTACAACATAAAGGGGCGGTTTAAGACAATATTTAAGACAATTTTTGGGTAAATTGCCTTAATTTGAGACAAAAGAAAACTTGTGTATTGTCTTAAATATTGTCTTTAAGCGGGTGTTGTCTCAAATTAAATCGTCTTAAAATTAAATCGTCTTAAAATATTGTCTCCATAAAGACAATATATAACACAATCATTTCTGTCTCTCCAGAGACAATAGTTGCATTACAACACAAAGGGGGTTTTTAAGACAATTTCTGGGTAAGTTGTCTTAACTTGAGACAATTTCATTTTTGTCTCTCCAAAGACAATAGTTGGAATTAAAGACATATTGTCTTTATGGAGACAATGTCTTTAATCTTATCTATTGTCTCTGTAGAGACAATATAAAACAATGAATCTAGAAAAATATCTCAACATTAAAATAAATCAATATAAAAAAATTAATTAAAAAAAATCAACAATATCTTTGAATAATTCATGTTAGGGTACAGTGGAATCGAACCACCAACCTCCTGCATGGCAGGTGCTCTTCCAATGAGCTAGCACCCTTTAAAGAATTATGTGAGGAGTTATGACAGTTCTTGAAATTGTATAACAGACATTGATTTTTTAAAAATGTTCAACACATAATGGCATAATTGACACGCTTATTGGTGTAAGGAAAGGCCTCATTGACGCAGAAGTAAACAACATTTTTTAAGAAAAAAATAATTAAAATTTGTGAAATAGTACAAGATCCAAATAACCCAAAAAGGATTTAAACCAACAAACGAGGATTAAAATTTTAATAAATATTTACACAAAACAAAAATAAAAAACCTTAATGACTATTCTCTGTACAAAATCATGTTAATTATCAATCCATGACCACATTGACTCATCATCTGGTATCCACGTAGATAATTTCCCAGAAATATGATACAATTTGATAAATGGGCATTTCCCTTCGAGTGCTTAAAACTAACGCATGCAAATACATGTAAGCACCTCATTGCCTAGTAGACTAGTAAGTCGCTGAGTTAAAATATGAGCACCAAAACCATGGGCACCAATGGCCTAAAAAAATTGACACATTTAAATGGAAATTAACCAGCTAGAACTAAAAGACTCTAGATTCAGTTACAACTATTACATGAGATTGTGCTTCCAAACAAGCTTCAACAAAACACTTGTGCACAACCAATGATAGATAGCTTAGTTTGGAGTGTCTTCAGAGAACCTTTGATGTTTTTTGTCATGGAAACTAGAGTAAGACAAAGGAGGCCTATGAAGCATCACCCACAACAAAAGCCTTGCTAATGCAGAAGTTGGCTTTGGGGTGCAAATCCCCAGACATTACTCTACCCCTGTCATATGCATGGAGAGCAACTGTACTATGAACATAAAGCAATATTGTGAGAACGATAAAATTCCAATGGATGCAACTAGGCAGAATAAGAAGCAAAACAGTGCCAAAGAGGCAAGCCACAAAACAGTACAGGACATTGAGCAAAATTGGAAGAAAAATGGAGTCAACGATTTGACAAAAAACATCAAGCGGGAAGCATCTTGAGCAGAAGAAAATGAGACAGAGTAACAGCATAAAGATGCAATAGAAAGAAGCACAGAGGGGAATTTAGCATAAGATGAAGCAACTTTACCCCTACAAAAGATTGAGGAGAAATATGATTTGTTCATTGTGCAATTTTGGATGCAAGAATATGATAGTAGGTGCAACTATATACATATAATTCTGACATTTAAAAAAACGAATTTATCCAAAAATTTGCATTTTCATAGCTGCCTACCATTATGACAAGGAATTTCCAATCTTTTAACATAAACAAATAAGTCCAAACTTCCACTGTCAAACTCAAATTCCAACATTATCAAACAATTGAGAGAAGTTCCACCATGCTACATCAATCGGAAGGAATGTCAAGGCAAAGTAATAACATCCTGTCCCTCCAGCACAAACATCCCTAGTGGTATCAGTTGTGTTCCTTGTAAGCCCTCTTTGTCTTGTGGCTGTTATCTATGTGATGTATTACAATCTACTACTAAATTGACACATCCTTGTGGTAAGATTTTGTTCCACATTAATACTAGCTCTATTCTTACCATATGTTTGTTTGAATAATCCCACATGGATAACTAGAGTAAGACAAAGGAGGCCTATGAAGCATCACCCACAACAAAAGCCTTGCTAATGCAGAAGTTGGCTTTGGGGTGCAAATCCCCAGACATTACTCTACCCCTGTCATATGCATGGGGAGCAATTGTACTATGAACATAAAGCAATATTGTGAGAACGATAAAATGCCAATGGATGCAACTAGGCAGAATAAGAAGCAAAACAGTGCCAAAGAGGCAAGCCACAAAACAGTACAGGACATTGAGCAAAATTGGAAGAAAAATGGAGTCAGCAACTAGGCAGAATAAGAAGCAAAACAGTGCCAAAGAGGCAAGCCACAAAACAGTATAAGACATTGAGCAAAATTCGAAGCAAAATGGAGTCAACGATTTGACAAAAAACATCAAGCGGGAAGCATCTTGAGCAGAAGAAAATGAGACAGAGTAACAACATAAAGATGCAATAGATAGAAGGAGAGAGGGGAATTTAGCATAAGATGAAGCAACTTTACCCTTACAAAAGATTGAGGAGAAATATGATTTGTTCATTGTGCAATTTTGGATGCAAGAATATGATAGTAGGTGCAACTATATACATATAATTCTGACATTTAAAGAAATGAATTTATGCAAAAATTTGCATTTTCATAGCTGCCTACCATTATGACAAGGAATTTCCAATATTTTAACATAAGCAAATAAGTCCAAACTTCCACACTGTCAAACTCAAATTCCAACATTATCAAACAATTGAGAGAAGTTCCACCATGCTACATCAATCGGAAGGAATGTCAAGGCCAAGTAATAGCATCCTGTCCCTCCAGCACAAACATCCCTAGTGGTATCAGTGGTGTTCCTTTTAAGCCCTCTTTGTCTTGTGGCTGTTATCTATGTGATGTATTACAATCTACTACTAAATTGACACATCCCTGTGGTAAGATTTTGTTCCACATTAATACTAGCTCTATTCTTACCATATGTTTGTTTGAATAATCCCACATGGATAACTAGAGTAAGACAAAGGAGGCCTAAGAAGCATCACCCACAAAAAGCCTTCGCTAATGCGTGGGTTGGCTTTGGGGTGCAAATCCCTTACTATTACTCTACCCCTATCATATGCATGGAGAGAAATTGCATTATGAACATAAAGCAATATTGTGAGAACGATAAAATTCCAATGGATACAACAGGCAGAATAAGAAGCAAAACAGTACCAAAGAGGCAAGCCACAAAACAGTACAGGACATTGAGCAAGATTGGAAGCAAAATGGAGTCAACGGTTTGACAAAAAACATCAAGCAGGAAGCATCTTGAGCAGAAGAAAATGAGACAGAGTAACAGCATACAGATGCAATAGATAACAGCACAGAGGGGAATTTAGCATAAGATAAAGCAACTTTACCCCTACAAAAGATTGAGGAGAAATATGATTTGTTCATTGTGCAATTTTGGATGCAAGAATATGATAGTAGGTGCAACTATATACATATAATTCTGCCCTTTAAAAAAATAAATTTATGCAAAAATTTGCATTTTCGTACCTGCCTATCATTATAACAAGGAATTTCCAATCTTTTAATACAAGAAATTAAGTCCAAACTTCCACACTGTCAAACTCAGATTCCAACATTATCAAACAATTGAGAGAAGTTCCAAACTTCCACCATGCTACATCAATTGGAAGGAATGTTAAGGCCATGTAATAGCTTCCTATCCCTCCAGCACAAACATCCCTAGTGGTATCAGTGGTGTTCCTTGTAAGCCCTCTTTGTCTTGTGGTTGTTATCTGTGATGTATTACGATCTACTACTAAATTGACATATCCATGTCGTAAGATTTTGTTCCACATTAATACTAGCTCTATTCTTACCATATGTTTGTTTGAATAATCCCACATGGACAACTAGTTAAGACAAAGGAAGCCTATGATGCAACACCCACAACAAAAGCCTTGCTAATGCGTGTTGTCTGGGTGCAATCCCCGTACATTACTCTACCCCGTCATATGCATGGAGAGAAATTGTACTATGAACATAAATAAATATTGTGAGGACGATAAAATGCCAAATACCAATGGATGCAACTAGGCAGAATAAGAAGAAAAACAGTGCCAAAGAGGCAAGCCACAAAACAGTACAGGAAATTGAGCAAAATTGGAAGCAAAATGGAGTCAGCAACTAGGCATAATAAGAAGCAAAACAATGCCAAAGAGGCAAGCCACAAAACAGTACAGGACATTGAGCAAAATTGGAAGCAAAATGGAGTCAACGGTTTGACAAAAAACATCAAGCGGGAAGCATCTTGAGCAGAAGAAAATGAGACAGAGTAACAACATAAAGATGCAATAGATAGAAGCAGAGAGGGGAATTTAGCATAAGATGAAGCAACTTTACCCCTACAAAAGATTGAGGAGAAATATGATTTGTTCATTGTGCAATTTTGGATGCAAGAATATGATAGTAGGTGCAACTATATACATATAATTCTGACATTTAAAAAAATGAATTTATGCAAAAAATTGCATTTTCATAGTTGCCTACCATTATGACAAGGAATTTCCAATCTTTTAACGTAAGCAAATAAGTCCAAACTTCCACACTATCAAACTGAAATTCCAACATTATCAAACAATTGAGAGAAGTTCCACCATGCTACATCAATCAGAAGGAATGTCAAGGCCAAGTAATAGCATCCTGTCCCTCCAGCACAAACATCCCTAGTGGTATCAGTGGTGTTCCTTGTAAGCCCTCTTTGTCTTGTGGCTGTTATCTATGTGATGTATTACAATCTACTACTAAATTGACACATCCCTGTGGTAAGATTTTGTTCCACATTAATACTATCTCTATTCTTACCATATGTTTGTTTGAATAATCCCACATGGATAACTAGAGTAAGACAAAGGAGGCCTATGAAGCATCACCCACAACAAAAGCCTTGCTAATGCAGAAGTTGGCTTTGGGGTGAAAAACCCTAGACTGATGTCATAGCATCCTCCCTCACTCTTGTATTGACAACGCTATTGATAATGGTGCTATGCCTTGTGGATCCTCTTTGGCTTGTGGCTCTTCTATATGTGATCTATTACAAAATTTACAAGCTATCACTAAAGTGGCATTCCTTTTGGTGGGATTTTGTTCCACATTTCTATTACTCTACTGCTGTCATATGCATGGAGATGGGGTTTGTGTATTTTGTATAAACCCCTACATGAATAACCTTGGCGAGACAAAATATGGTTTTGGAGCTAGCTTTAAGGCGCAAGTCTCTGGGTTTAACGTGATTGAATGCATCTTTGCTCAATCTGGCACTGACATCACTTGTATCATGCCTTCTGGGCCTTGTCAAGACTGTGGTTGTTATTTGTGTGATGACTAAAGTGGCATGATCCATATGGTGGGATTTTGTTCCAATTTTAAATGTTAACTTAATCCTATACTGTTCATTTTAGTCCTACAAATCCCGATTAACACAAACTTTACTCCTACTAACTTTTAATGCTAACTTTACTCCTAAATTTTATTAATTTACTTTGCATATTTATGTTATAGCTCCATTTTACAGTCACCCATGGCCACAGTCATTTCCTAACTTGTTATCGTTTCACTTGCCTAATGTTCATCACTTTGTAGCATAATGCAATATGTTGCCTTCTCTTGATCACTGGTTGCCTCAAGTTCTCCTTAGAATCAACCAAATTAGAATGGTCCCAAACAATAATTCTAACCCACGACCAATATAGCTAGTTCAAGACAAAAAAGTAGAACCATCAAATTTAGACTAACATAACTAAGATGAGTGAAACAGAGAAGAACCACCTTCGTTTGTGCTCACATGCATCATCAGAGCTTCAGTGCATGTCCATGAGATTTTGCAAACAATTTAGAAGGCTGAGAAACTTATCCGTCATTGAAATGCAGCAGGCGGTGCTACAAACAACAAAAGGAAATAACTTCGATTACACCTCTTTTACAAAAAATAACAAATGACATTTCCAGCTTCTGTAGAATCACCCAAAACAAAACACCATTTTTTCAGCCTCTGGAAAAATATTTCACATGAGACTTGTAAAACTTGCAAAGCAACAAGAAGAAATATTATTAATTGGGCACATGGAAATGGGATGAAAATTCCTATCACATTGCAATGGGGAAGCATCAAAAGACACTTGACAAGAAATTATCTATGATATGCATATAACTATAATTTTTATACAGCAATATTTCTATTTGGGCACCTGTGGATGTACTTAACCATACAAGGGAAATAAAGAGAAAAAGACCACCTAGCTGGTTGTAAATTCTTCAGTGACCGAAAGGTGAATACAAGATCCTTCCTTTGAGCACATGAGACAACCATCCAGAGAGATAACAAAGATTGAAATAACTCCAATTGGCCGAATTCTTTAATGCCTGAAAAATAAGCGTTCAAATCAATAAGGATTTCTTACCCTCCTTGCAAAATAGTATGTACAAAAACCCATTACAGTTGGTGAGATCTTTTAGTGCCCTTTCTTTGACAGTCAGTGAGGCTATGCTGTTAATCTGTGCTGCATGTGAAAGATTGACAAATTTCTACACTGCAACCTTGCTAAAACTCTTGCAGAAAATAGATCCCCGCTTAATAACACACTAATCATCCTCGTTGTCATAATCATCTTCATCCTGATCAACAATTATATCTGAGTGCACATGAAACTGTATTGAATCTAGGGCTACATTATCTACATTAGAATGAGACCAATTAGGATATTGATCTACCTGTTTAATAGGAGGTTGCACAGTTGGAACATCACTAGGAAATTCATCAGCCTCTTTAACAACATGCACATTTGCAATGTCACTAGGATCGTGTTCCAGTTTAACAGAAGGTTGCATTGGCATGCTTGCAAAAGCCCCACTCTCATCCAGCTCCATGTTAAGATCAAAGTCTCTTACCACAGGAGTGCTCCCCAAATTCACTGCTACCTTGGCCTCTCTTGTCTCAGTGTTAACATCAGTAAAAAATTTCGAAACTTTCTCCTGTTTCTCACTGTGCTCAGATGACAAATCTAGGTCTTCATCCTCAAACTTCTCAACTGTAATGCCATTTCTCCCACTTGACCCACCTCTTGATCCTCTGCCTCTACCTCTTCTTCCTCGTCCTCGTCCGCTTCCATGGTGTGCACCCTATTTTAGAAAAGGGCAAATAGCTAGCAATTACTGTTTCAGAACCCAGAGCAAATTGAGAATTTAGAAGCATAGAAAAGACAAATAGAAACACATATGGATAACTCCATTCCTTGCAAAGAACAACTGTTTTATAAAAACAGTAAGTAGGTCATTACCATCCTGGCCCTCTTAACTTCATCCTCATCACTCTCATTTTTATCTCCTTCGTGAGCTTTTCTGAAGAAAATGAAAATGCGTAGTCATTACAAGAAAATGTAAAGTATATCTGATCTCTTGTATTTTTTCAAAATGTGCAAATTTTCCTAGACCTCTTTGCAATCACCAGGAAGCAAATATCTATATTTACCTCCTTCACCCACCATTCCTCTCTTCACCAGTAGCAGCATCTGAACCCCCCATGTCTGGGACCTTGTTCACTATCTCTCGTAAGAAATCAAAAACAGTGTACTTGTGCACACATTGTTTCCTGCCAACCATTAACAAAAAAGAAAAATATTAGTATATATACATAGTATAAACCATATTTTAACAGAATCTCTAGCCAATAGCTTAAAAGGATTTATCAACTTATTTATAGAATGTGACTAGTAAACCACAAAAAGAAGCTATGCACAATCATGGTTTAAGGAAAAATAAAATAGACAGATCCCTGCAGGAATAAAATGCAGTGAAGTCTTCTTTGTTTGCCTTGAAAGCAAGGTAGAAAACCTTGCAGACTACTTTCAGCACTTATCAACATAGCAAGACAACATATCAACATGGGGGTAAGAAACTTACAAATGTGAAGCACTCACAGTCTTAGCACCCCTCTGAAGAGTTATTTCGTATGTTCGATCACAGAGGTCTTGTAAAAATAGCTCCAAAGATTTTGCTGCAAAAGACAGATAGGTAGATGAAATATATTTAGCATACCACAGAGAAAGCATTCTGACCAATTCAAAATATAATATTAGTCCTGATCAATTCAAAATAAAACAAAAAGAACAGACTCAATAAAGATAACCATTTACAAAACAAAACTCTGTAAATATGATAAGAAGCCTTTTTGTGGATGTTGTTTAGATGAATTGGGAAAATTTTGATTTCCCTAGCTCTAACATCAAGCCCCTGAATATCAAATATTTATTTTCTGCAGCATATCACAATATCTTGAATCTCACACACATAACTAACATTATGTAACTATGGCAAACTGTAAGTGCTGATAGTTAAAACTTAAGACAGATGTAGCATACCTTGCATCATTAGAATATTTGGTAAACTATATCTACCATTTGTTTCTTAAGTTACTAATGCGTGTAAAAATAACTTGGAAATTAATGTCCCCTTGGCCTTGTTCCCAAAATGTCTCCATAGATATGGTAACTTGGATAATCTAGAAATCCTTTTTATTTCTTGTACTCTTTAAATGCTTAGTCTAATATTTGATGAATTACTTGCAAGTTGCATGTATTTAAAGTTTGAAATCTATTAGTCTTTAGATGATGCAATAATACAATAAACCTTATGCAAACTTGCATACCATTCTTTGGCATGTAAAAGAGCATCTAGCAACTGTAGTGTTTCTCTGCTACAAAACAATAAACAAAGCACTAACCAAATATGTCTTTAATTTATGTGGAATAAAACTCTCATCAAGGGATCTGCAACTATTGTTTAGTAAGCTTTAATTTAAGAAGGCATCACAAAGACAACCACAAGCAAGAAACCTACAAAGCACAAAGCCATTTCTAAAAAATGTTAATACCAGAACGAGTGAGGATGATATCATGGCAACGCAGGGACTTGCACCCCAACGATAGCTTCCAAAACGGCAAAGTTTTGGTACATGAATCACCCATATCTTAAATTTGTTGTCAAAGTGGGATTATTAAGCATCAAATTCTGATTTATTTCTGGATTTATTGTCAAAGTGGGATTATTAAGCATCACAAATTAAATGACAATAGGTATGGAGCATCAAACTAACAAGATCATAATTACTAAAACTAATAAAGTGTTTCCAAAGATGAATTTTGAAACAGAAATTCCATCACTTCATTATGCATAATACAATACAAGGAAGCAGGTGAGTAATACAGGGCAAGATGGGATGTTGAAAAATCACTAAAGACATTTTGATGGCATACATGATACAACCAATACAAAATGTGTATTACTCAGAGTGTGTATATCTTGTTGGGAGGATTTCTTCATCGCCATCATGAGAGCGTTACTGCAATCACAGAATGTGGGGGAGCTCGCGAACGTGGCGCAGTTGACTGGACTTGACGCCGTGAAACTGATTGCTTTGATCGTCAAAGCGGCCAGCACTGTGCGAATGCATAAAAAGAACTGTCATCAGTTAGCACAGCACCTGAAGCTGATAGGGAACTTGCTAGACCAACTGAAGATAACAGAGTTGAAAAAATATCCTGAAATTAGAGAGCCTCTGGACCAGCTGGAAAATATCTTGAAATTAGAGAGCCTCTGGAGCAACAGAGGATTGCGGACTTTGAATATATTCCATGTGGAAAACTATTGAGAAGCTGCGTACAAGACTACAGAGTGTAGTCAAGGTCTGAGAAGGAGAACCAGTAGGAAAAATTAAGGATATTCCCGTTATAAATTGGGCTAAGCTTTTACAAACCCTATTCAAGGTCTTAATACCTAAATCCTGCAAATTGTGTATGGAAGTGGCAACATCCTCCAAAAGAGTACATTTATTGACAAACCCTACAAACCCTAGATTTGAAATTTATTCATGTGGTTGGTCAGGGTTTCTTAACTAGGTTTTTAAGGAATTTGGAGGCACTGGAGATTTCGGCCCTACAATTGATCCATAGATTTAAAAATATTTAAGTGTTTAACGTGTTTGAAAAGCGAGAAACGTGAGAAAGGAGGAGAGCACTGAACCTGAGCTTTGGATTTTTTTGCCTGAGCACTTCGTTCCAGACTTTGCACATCATGGATGCTGAGAGAAAATGAGAGAAAATCGAAAATCCTGTAGTCGCACTAGCTATGTTAAGATGGCGAGGGACAACAGTTACTGTGGCTCCTGGCAATCTCCATGCTGCTCGACACAAAAGTTACTGTGGCTTATGGCAATCTCCACCCTGCTCTCCAGTTTTTCCCCTTTGGTTATGGGCTCCCACCGGACAATAACTACTGTGGCTAATGGAAATCTCGTTTGGTTATGGGCTCCCGCCATTGAAATCTCCACAATGCTCTCCAGTTTTCCCTTTGATTATGGCTAAGGGCTCCCCCCCATGGCAATCTCCACGATGCTCTCTAGTTTCCCCCTTTGATTAGGGGCTTTCGCTAGACAACAGCTTATGGCAATCTCCACGTTGCTCTCCAGTTTTCCCCTTTGGTTATGGGCTCTCACCGGATCAATTGAGTGAGTAGAAACCAGTTTTCGGGCTCCCGCCATATCAATTGAGCAAGTTAGCAACCAGTTTTCGGGCTCCCGCCAGATCTGAGCGAGTTGCATTTTTTCCAAAAGGATATCAGAAACTTGAATGTATTGCACAAATTATTGAACAAGTATAAGAAAATACATGTAAACAACTTGAAAATTAGTTTGAAACAAAACGACTTTATTTCGCGTAAAATATATAAAGTTTGTTAGAGTTGTAGTGAATTAGATTTTTTCATATTGTGTTTTTTATATTCATTATTATTATGACAAATATTAATGCATATTTAATATTAAAATTTATGTGTAAGGAGTGGAAATATGGTTAGAGGATGTTTTTATTTTTTATTTTTATCATTAAAGTTTAGGGTGACATCAAGTCCATAATCATCAATAAAATAAATATAAGTAATATTGAGAAACTATGTTGGGATGAAGAGATTTTTGACAAATGGTGGTGTGCTTATTATTTGGGATCATTTTCATTAATGGTTTTTCTAGGATTTTTTTTTTTTTTTTTTCACCTATGGAATGGTAAGTTTATATTTTAAGCACAAGATAAACTAGATAAAGTGATGAGTGACATTGATTTTCATCATTTATAGTTCATGCAATATATCACAAAAAAGGTCATTTTCATATTCCATGTAATATATCACAAAAAATGTCATTTGCATGTTCACCCACTTTTTTAGTGATTTTGCATAGAAAAACATAAAATATTGACAATTGGTTGCCATAATATATTTGTAAAGGATCTATTATACATGTAAATATGTAGGTGGTTTTTAAAGACCTAATTATATGGAAGAGCCATTTACCTTCAGGACTAAGATATTTATTGAAGAAAATGTCGATATGGATGCCCATGACTATGGACTACTTCATTTTGTACAAGATGTCATATCTACACTATTGCAAAATTGGGTGTTAATTTAGTTTAGTCTATGTTGGGATACCTGTTTCATCATATCATAGGAGAAACTCCTAAGAAAATGAGGGTAGAAGGCAGATATCTCACACCAAGTCCAAGGTTTGTTAATTTCATGGTCTCTCATTTGGATTCCATTTCCATTCCTCAATTGCATACTCATATTAATAAATGAAAGCCACTAAACTAACATGATAATGTATTTGGAATTTACTTGCAAAAAAAAAACTTCTGGTTTGCCCTTTTTTCGTAATGAAAGTAGATTTCTTTCTCTAGACTAGCCTGACTTAACCAAAAAATAAATGTATAATTTCAATGCAAATATGATAATAGCCAATCTCAATTTAATTTTTTCTCTTTATATGGTGTCACTTGTGTAATTTGAATTGATATATTAAATTTATTGGAGTGTCTTTACTAATCCTAATAGGTAGAACTAGTGGATTGCAATTCCAATATGAACAAATATCATTCCACTATGGAGATTTAAATATTTATAAGTCATTAGTAAATCTTAGTGTTTGATATGTTTCTCAAGAAAGGAACCTATTGGAAAAAATGGAAAAACAAAATGCATTGAGTATAAAACAATTTCCGTGCACACCATAGAACTAAACTACTTCAATAATATTTATCCTCATGCCATTGATAAAATTTCCCCTTATTAACTAATTGATATTGTGATTTTTAAGTTATTTGATAAATTGGAATATATCATCCACTAATTATACATGCTTTTTATTTCAATGTTTTTAATAATAAAGTGTCAAAGGTTTAGTTAAGATCGAGAGGAAATAAGGATTAATTCAATTGGTAAATGCTCTTACAAAAGAGTTCATAGAGCTCTCAATACAAAATATTATTAATTATTTTAGGGTTACTAGTTGGTATTTTAGTTTCTAGTTACTATTGTGCTCCATTTGAAGACAAAGAAAGGTAAACCTATGGGGATTGAAAATGTACCAGCCTCCCTTATAACTTTTAATACATTCGGGAGTGAGGGAAAATATTCTTTGAAAAATGAAATAAACAATAATTCATTTACTAAGTAATAGACAAATATTAATAATATATAAGATATATATGATAAATATAATGGAGCAATTTGTAACACCCACTCCCCAACCATTTTATGTACCAACGCATCGAGTGATGGCATGTCACCGCCCCAATTTCCTTGTATTAAGTGACATCATAATAAATAGATGCAAAGTTCAGTTTTACAGTTAACATCACTGGCACTCTGCAATCCTGCCTATATGTTCACCAAAGTAGATAACATTACCAAAAAATACCTTATGTAGTAGTGTCTAAAAAAACCTCGATAAAATATGAAAACAAGGTAAATTAATGTCACTTATAAATTATAGACCCCACTTGATGTAGATCATCACCAGCTCAATCCACTAGGACACCCCTTCAAATACAATAGATTGTCGAATCATCGCCAACCAATATCCTTCAAAAAATCTCATCAAGGACACAATTGACAAAGATCTTCAATGACAACGCAAACCATTAATGGATCGTCCCTCATCTAATTAATGAACAACTTGGAAAATAAATATCCCCCTAGACCAATTAATGACCCCAAGAGACTCGTTTGTGATGAAATTCAAATATGTTTCCAACTCCACCAACCAAAATGAATGCACTTACATAGCAGTAAAGATTCTCGGAAATCCCCCGATCAACCAATCCAAAACCAATGAGGAGCATGAATATCCACAGGAGCAAAGGTTCGAAATAAATACCACATAAAACAACCAGCTAGTGCATCTCAAATAGACCACAAAGAAGACCAACAAGTAGTAGCTAAGATCCTCAGAAATCCCCCGATCGACCAATCCCAAACTAGAGAAGGAGTAGGAAGATCCACATGAGCAAAGGTTCAAAATAAGACCACATAAACAACCAACCAGTGTGTTTCAAATAGACCACAGAGTAAACCAATAGCTATAGTGGAAAACAAATTGTTATTAGTGTACCTTGAAACAAAAAACTAGTAGAGATACTCGAGATAATCCAGAAGCAACATAAAAACTAAATCTAGCTCAGATAATTATGCTTAGACATATTACACCCAACAACACCAGCAATTGCACCAGCGAAGGCTACATTTAATCCATCTACCTCCACACCTCCAGCCAAAATTACTACCCTTGTGAATTTTGTGACTAATGCTTCCATAATCCAATCCTTTATCCTCAGTGTTTTCTTCTCGAAAAAATTGTCGTAGATATTTTGAAGTGGGCCTATTGTCTGCTAACGGATATTCTGTAATTTTCCTCCACCATCCTTGTAGAAATTATGGTCTAGATTTTCAACTACTCGTGAAGTTTTAATCAAAATATCATCAACTACTAATCACTAGTTAAAATAAAATCATCAACATATAAGGCAATAATAAGGTACTTACCATCTACCAAGATGTGATCGAGGTTTGCATCTGCTTCACTTATGGTGAAGCCCAAACCAGTGATATAATTATCGATCTTGGTGTACCAAGTACAAGGTACTTGTTTGAGACTGTACAATGCTTGTTTGAGTTTGCACACATGAGACTCCTGATCAAATGTCTCAAGAAGTGTAAGCTAAAATATAGCTCCAACCATGGAAGTGTAAGCTCAAATATAGCTCCATGGCTCAAATATAGCTCAAATATAGCTCCATGGCTGCAGAGTTCTGCATCAGCAACAAATGGACTTTTTATAATATATCACAAAGAATTTGATTGAAGAGAGGCCTTAGATTGAAAATGAGATTTGTATCATACGATTTTCCTTCTAGCTCAAACAAATGGGCATGAAAACTCTGCAGTAGGTCATAAGTCAGCTTTATTTGATCCTAAAAGGCTTTACTATGATGGTCCTGCATATTTTATTTGAGCTTGAAGGATCCAATGCCTTCTGAGTGAGGTAACATTATGATTTGTATTTGGTTCATGCTCCTGTCCTGAGTGTCATTATTACAATCGGGGGAATGTCCTTGGTTGTGGCCTAGAAGATGCAGAAGTAGTAGTTGCAGGGCTTTTGGATGTTGTTTGCTGTCAAAAGATGTAAATTTGACAATTGAAAAATGAAATATTTTTTGACTTTATGGGGCTGATAGATCGGTTAAGACCTCTAATTTTACATAATTTCCCAGTTGAAATCCTGATGGGATACATATACTAAAAGTATTGTGACATTGCACATCACCCTGCAACCTTAACTGGAGAGACTCGTGCTCTAATGGGTGAGACCCATATTCAGATCCTATAAAAAGACATGTTTAAGCATGAGTGAGAATACCAAAAAAATGGCCAATACCTTGTGTTTTAGATGTGGAAAATATCTATAAGGTGTTCAGAACGGAAAATATCAAAAAAAAATTGGCAATACCTTGTGTTTTAGATGAAGAAAAGATATATAAGGCCTTCGGAATGAAGCTGTATATTTCTAAACTTCCTAGCAAATATGTCAAAAGGGTATTATGGTTTATATATTTTTCCTTTGACAGTGAGTTGTTCTGCATACCCTTTTTCATAGAAAAAAGTACCTGCATACCCTTTTTCCTTTGACAGTGAGTTGTTCTGCATACCCTTTTTCATAGAAAAAAGCACCTGTACCACTGACTCAAATTTCTCTTGTCCAGCCCTAAGTTAGGTTGGCTCTGAATTTGATTATGTAGTGCTTGTAAGTCAATAAAATTTTTCCTAAGTACTACTGACTAAAATCTCTCTTTTCTTGTCCAGCTACTGAGCTAAGTTAGGTTGGCTCTGAATTTGATTCTGTGGTGCTTGTAAGTCAAACTTGCTAGATGTAAGATCGGCCAGTATTATTGGGTCAGACATGCCCTCTAAGGATTCAGTTATTTATGTTAAAAATACAAAACACATTTATGGATGAAAAATCAACAAGAATATCGTGGAAGGAAAGGGCTTCTTTGACCGAGGGAGAGCCCGTAAGAAGAGTGTCATCCACATATTATTGGTGGGTTCAAGGGGGGTTAGAGGGGTGGAGATTTAAACCAGGTATGCTTCCATAATAAGGTGTTTTCCTATAATGGATTTAATTAATTACAAGTATAACTTATGCTAGTTGGAAGATCCATTTACAATTACAAGCATACATAACTTAACTAATTGATTGAGAGGCAACGAGTAAACTTCTTGATCAGCCTGATATGTCAAACAAGTATGGATTTATTATGAAGTGATCATTTTCCATGGTTTAGGTTGTTGTTTATATGGATGAAATACAAACATGCTAGGGAGTGTGAGGGCCAAGTGTCAGGGAAACACAAGGGAGCACTAGTTTCAAATGCATGGAAATGGAGTATCAACCAGTTCCAGGTGTGCTAAGAAGGGAGTGACACGGTATTCTAGGAAGTGACAAGGCATGTTAGAGTGCTAGGGAAGCATACAAAGATGTTCCAAGTGCCAAGGTGTGCCAATGTGTGCTAAGGAGTGTTAGGGAGTGCCAGGAAAACATAACAGAGCACTAGGTCAAAATGCATAAATGAATGAATAAGAGCGTGTGACAAGGAGCGTTAGCGAGTTCCAGGTGTCTCAAGGAGGGAGTAACATGGAATGATAGGCAGTGTTAAGTCATGTTATAGTATCACGGCGACATGCATCCAAGATGTGCCAGGTACCAAGGTTTGCCAACATACGCTAGGAAGTGTTAGGTACTGTCAGGGAAACACAAGGGAGCATTTACGTTGAATTGCCAACATATATGGCTAGGAGCATTTAAAAAATGTAAGGCTAATTTGAATTCATGAAGAAAAGAAACCATGCATATATGGCTAGGTTGAATTGCATCATGTGGATTTTCCAAGAAGAGGCTCACACGCAAGGTGTGGGAATAAAGGTTTATTTTCTCTAAAATAGTATGATGCATAGAGAGGCTAAAATAAAAAAGGATAAGGTGTATAAAAATAGCAAAAGGCCCTCAAGCAAGGCATCGCTTCCTAGGCTAGATTAGAGCTCTAGGCATCCTCCAATTTTGAACAAAATACGATGGTGGAATTTGAAATAAATTGATGCCCTAACTATCACACCAAAAGGGAACCCCGGATGCTCCTTTGACTTGAGGATTTCTTGAAGAATTGCACTTTGTAGTTCATCATTCAAAACCTATTATCTTAACTATAAATGATAATTGGATGAGCCTTTACCACGGTATATCTCCCAAACCTTAGTCTCTTATAGTATTTCTCTCAAAAAAAAAATCATGGAAAGTCACCCTAGATTCTCCCAAAGCTCATACTTTAATTGAATTTTTACTTCCCTCACTTTGAAGCCTAGTATAAACACATCAATCACAAGAGAGGGATTTTGGAAGTTTTTATCTTAGGCATTCATCATTTTTTAATATTCCTAAACCCGAGGTCATCTTTCCCTCAAGCCTTTCTTGGAGAGTCCTTCTATTGCTTCTAAAGTAGGGAACCTATTATCTAATCCTCTTCTTTGAATGGGAATTGGAAATCACATTGTGCATCATTATTGGTCTCATCATTCTAGTAATTTCCCTATACCGAGACTCCTCCCATCAGTGAAAGTTCATAAAGAGCAGGGGAAATTGAATGAGGTGGCAATGGGTCTTAGAGGTTGTATTTGGAGCGGTTAGCAGGAAAAAGCATAATATGCCCAAGAATATTAGCATTGGAGCACCTATGATTTGGGATAAAGGATAAGGGGTTCTAGGAGTTAATGGGTTTAAGGGTTTAGGAGCAAGGGGTTAAGGGTAAAGGGTAAAGGGTTAGGGCTTATGGGATTTGAAGGTTAGGGGTTTAAGGGTTAGAGGTTAATGGATTAGTGGTTAAGGGATTTAGGGGTTAATATTAACCATCAAGAGCTTACATGTCAGGGGATTTAGGGGTTAAGTGCCTAAGGGTTATGTTATTTAGGTGTCAGAAGGTTAAGGGGTTAGGGGTTAATGAGTTTAGGGGTTAGGGGTTATGGGTCAAGGGTCAAGCTTTAAGAGGATATGGGATTAGGGTTTATGGGGTTCAAGGATTCTAAGTTAGTGGTTAGGGGTTAAGGGGTTAATGGCTTTGGGTTTAAGGGATCAATGGGTTAATTTGTTATGAGTTATGGGTGTAGGGATTAAGGGATTGTGGCTTCGGGGTTAAAGGGATAGGGACTTTAGTGGTTATGGGTTAAGTGCATATGGGTTGTGATAATGTGGCCCCTAATCCCCTTGTCACAACTATTGGGGGTTCCCCTATCAATTTCTCTCATTACTTTACCTATAGGTTCCCTAGCCCCTATGCCATAAGGCCCTAAGGCTCCTTCTCATTCTCTAATGTTAGGATTGTAGATCTCAGTAAACCATGCTCGAACTTGTCACTTCTACCCATACATGCTACCCTTATGTCCCCTTTCCCCGCTCAATACACCAAAAGACCCCCTTCCCCCAAAATTCATGAGAATTGAACATTTGGAGGCGATCATTTAACAACAACTTCACAACTACTCCATTTATAATGGTGTCTTGGAGCTATTAGATGCCATTTCATTGAGCTACAGTGATAGGTGAGAGCTATGCATAGCTCACTAAAGGTGTATCAAGAGACTATTAGTCTATTGGCTATAGAACTTGACTCTTTTTTTGTAACTTAGCGAAATGGAAAAGATGTGGAGACAATCTCCATTCTTCTTCTTTCATCAGGCCATGTAAAATAAATGAAGCAAATAGTCTCAGCCCCTTGGAGAAGGAAAGTTGAGAACAATAATTAGCTTGAACAAACAAAGAATCCAATGAGTTAAGCTTAGAGGGGTCTCCCTTTGTAAAAAAGCATCCATAAGCTTGTTAGAGTTAGTATGAATCTTTACTAGAGGTTGATTAGTCTTCACATCACCAACCACATCCAATAGAAAGGTACCAACCCCTACAATAAAAATAATGTCTCCAAATAAGGTGTAGTTAATACCAATAATATCACCCTTATGAATCTATTACAATATGATTTGGAAAGTACATTTCCATACATGTGTGAAAGAAAAAATCCATTTGGTTAGCAAAAGGAAGTCTTTTTTAAGACCTCTAGAAACCCCCTTGAAGGAGAAAAGAAAGGTTTGAAACCATATAATACAAGTCGATCTATGAACCCTATTTCTGATGTTTTCTATGCATGTGTTTGTTCACTCGGATTGACATGTGATAGACAATATATGAAGCTTTTTTTCCCACATATCATGTTCATTAGATATCATGTTGCTAAGAATGAAGTGTCTGGATTAGAGTTAAAGTTCCTATTTTAGTTTGTTGTCTTTTTTTGTCTTTTAGAGTACAAATCTTTCTAGTATATTGTGCTAAGGTAGTTTGGCTTTCAAATATTCAAGGAATATGTGAGCTAATTATATAAGAAAATATTGTAATATTTTAAATAACATGATGAACTATTTAGCACAATTTATGGTGTTGGACTGATTGAGATGTTTATTTTTGGATGGATGGATGTACATCTCTTTAGCCAATAGACAAAAATCATTAAGCATTGTTGCAAGTATGTTATTGACATGTTGAAGTGCCATTGAGACTTAGAGGTAGAAGATTTAGACTTGTATGTTTTCACCTATTCGGGTGTGATGATACCTTGTGGAGGTAAGCAAAATTTCCATTTTTTAAACTTTTGGATATATTCTATACGCTCTTGAGAGAATTTCAACCTTTTAAATAAAACTACAAACAAATGTACATTCATGCAATAATTACTAATTGATTTGTGGGTGACTTAAAAAATTGTAGAATGTTGGCTTGTTGAATTTGTTAGTAAGTTAATTAGGGCTTGATAAATTTGTAAGCTTCAGTGGGATTTATTGTAGTTGTATGTGTTTTAGAGAAGCCAGTTTGGAGTGGTGGTTGTGCTTTCTTTATTGAATTTGATTTCTTTGGTTCTTCTTCTTGTGCATGCCCACTGTGGTATATTCTCGTTAGTGGTTAAGGGGTTAGGGATTGGGGGCATAATGAATTAGTATTTAAGGGATTAGGGATTGGGGTTAGGGGAATAATGAGTTAGTGGTTAAGGGGTTATGGATTGGGGGTTTAGGGGTTAGGGGATTTAGGCGCATTTAGGGGTTAGAGGAATAATGAGTTATTGGTTAAGGGATTAGGGATTGGGGGCTTAAGTGTTAGGGGATTTAGGCGCAGTTAGGGGTTAGGTGAATAATGAGCTAGTGGTTAAGGGATTAGGGATTAGGGTCTTAGGGCTTAGTGGATTTAGCAGTTAAGGATTTTAGGGGTTAGAATTGAGGGGTTAATGGGTTAATGGTTAAGCGTTAATGGTTTACGGGTTTAGGGGTTAAGGGATTAGGGGTTTAGGGGTTTAAGGGTTTAGAGGTTTACGGTTTAGGAGTTAAATGGGTTAGGGTTTTAGGGGTTTAGGGGGTTAAATGGGTTAGGGATTGGGAATTAGGGCTTAAGGGGTTAGGGGTTAAGGGTTAGACGTTTAGGGTTTATGGGGTTAAATGGGTTTATGGGTTTAGAGGTTTATGGGGTTAGGGGATTTAGCAGTTAAGGATTTTAGGGGTTAGGGTTTAAGGGTTTAATGGGTTAGATGTTGAGGGGTTAGAGGTTGAGGGGTTAGAGGTTTAGGGGGTTAAATGGGTTAGGGGTTAAGAGGTTTAGGGGGTTAGGGGATTTAGCAGTTAAGTATTTTAGGGGTTAGGGGTTAGGGTTTGGGGGTTAAATGGGTTGGGGTTTTAGGGGTTTAGGGGTTTAAATGGGTTAGGGGTCGGGAAATAGGGTTTAAGGGGTTAGGGGTTAAGGGTTTATGGGGTTAAATGGTTTATGGGTTTAGCGTTTAGGGGGTTAAATGGGTGATGGGTTATAGTCATTTCTTAGGTGAGCAAGGCACAATCTAGTTGTAGTAACCGTAACTTGGTCAAGTTGTTATATTCAAGGCAAGACTTGGGTGGGTTCCCAAGTTCCAAAAAAGTAAGGGTAATTGTGAGGGCATGATAACTAAGGAGTGTCAATGTGTGCCAAGGAATGAAAAGGCATGCTAACACATGCCAGAAAAGTGTCAATGGATGTTGAGGACTGTTAGGGAGTGCCAAGACATTGCAAGGGAGAACTAGATCAAAATGCATGGAAATGAACAAATAAGAGTGTGTGCCAAGTAGTGTCAATGAATTCCAAGTGTCTCAAGGATAAAGTGTGTTAGGAGAAGGTCAGAATAAGACTTGTAGGAGGTAAGCCTATGGTTACATAAAGGGTTGGACAAAGTAGTTTCAAACAAAGGGAAACTTTGGGTTGGGAACAACATCGATTTTCCAATGACTTGGTTGGGTTCCCAAGTCACAAAAAAAGCAAGGTTATCTACGACAACATGAAAGCTAAGGAATACCAAGGTGTGTCAGGGAATTCCTAGAAGTACTAAGACATGTTAGGCAGTTCCAAGGCATGATAGGCATGCCAAGATGTGGTAGGTGCCAGGGTGTGGCATGAACACATGCTAGGGAGTGTGAGGGCCAAGTGTCAGGGAAACACGAGGGGGCACTAGTTTAAAATGCATGGAAATGAAGTATAAGCCAGTTCCATGTGTGTTAAGAAGGGAGTGACACGGTATTCTAGGAAGTGCCAAGGCATGTTAGAGTGCTAGGGAAGCATACAAAGTTGTTTCAAGTGCCTAGGTGTGCCAATGTGTGCTAAGGAGTGTTAGGGAGTGCCAGGAAAACATAACAGAGGCGCACTAGGTCAAAATTCATAAATGAATGAATAAGAGTGTGTGACAGGGAGTGTTAGCGAGTTCTAGGTGTCTCGAGGAGGGAGTGACACGGTATGATAGGCAATACTAAGTCATGTTATAGTGTCAGGGCGACATGCATCCAAGATTTTATATATTCACATACGGGACAATCACAAGATGTCAACAAAATCACATACTTATCGAAATCCTCAACCAACAATATGCTACATTGCTTCTTAATGTGCTTGCAACTAGGTAGGCATCAATGACAATCATTGCAATGGGTTAAGGGGATCTAAGAGAGAATTATGTAAGGAGTTCCTTCTAGCTGGTAAAGGACATTGGTATTACTATTGTTAAAGGGGGTGGCCTACAAGGATACATTGGTAGCTATTGATGCAAGAACATAATTTCAACAATTTATTTCAAAATTTATATTTGTCCTCCATAAGGTCTTAGAGATTTTTGGAAGAGGAAGTTGGTTTCCTTGTTGCCCTATAATTTTGTAGAATTTCTAATTTCATATTTGGGATAGGAAATTTTAGTAATTTTGGGCATAAATTAAGATGTTTTTTATTTTTTATTTTTAAGGCCTCCTAGTCATTAGGAAAGTTGAGTCTTATGATTAGGATTACTTGTGGCATCCTATGTATTTTTCAAACTCCAATACACCAAGGAAAATATGTGGAGGACATTTGGGGGAAATGTGGTTGTCCATGAAATGTAGATCGAATTTGGGGAACTTGTAGCTTTTTTTCTTGGGCCCTACTAGTTCTTAGAAGTTGTATTTGGAGCAGTTAGCAGGAAAAAACATAATATGCCCAAGAATATTAGTGTTGGAGCAGTTATGGTTAAAACACGAGATTCAAAGTTCAAATCCCCTTGAGTTTCCAACCTAAAAATAATATTTTTTATCTATTTATTTATTAAATTTTTAGAATGTGGTTTAATGAAAAAAATAAAAATATAATATAAAAGAAATAAATATGACATGATTAAATTTCATGTGGTTTGAATATCGATTTTCAAAAATAAAAAATATAATTTTATCCACTATCCACTCATGATATTTCAATGCAAACTTCCCAATGCTAATGATTTTGTCTTAATTGCTAACTATCTTAAATGGGTTTTGTCTTAATTGTCATTGTCTTAAGTGGCCATTGTCTTAAATATAAAGTTTTGTCTTAAATATTTTTGTCTGAAAGTGCTTTTGTCTTAAATCTAAAATTTTGTCTTAAATATTTTTGTCTCAAAGTGCTTTTGTCTTAAATCTAAAATTTTGTCTTAAAATATTTTTGTCTCAAATTGCTTTTGTCTTAAAATATATTTGTCTCAAATTGCTTTTGTCTTAAATATAAAGTATTGTCTTAAAATATTTTTGTCTCAAATTTGTTTTGTCTTAAATATAAAATTTTGTCTTAAAATACGTTTGTCTTAAATTTTTTTGTCTCAAATTTTTTGTCTTAAATTGTTTTTGTCTTAAATATTTTTGTCTCAAATTGTTTTTGTCTTAAATAGAAAATTTTGTCTCAAATTCCTCACCTTTTTCACCCATTTTATAATCATGAAGACTATAGTGGCGTTTTTCCAAGGATTCCATTTCGATGATGCTAAAGCACAACCAATTGTTTGAGAAATTTTGTGTAAAATTGTGGAAGAAGAATAACGTGAGTCGGAATCCAGATAACTCTGGATGTAGTAGCAGCCTTGTTAGATTAATTGCATCCATATGCCTTTGCAAGCAAAATTATTTCTCTATCTCTACTCTAAAATGTTGGGAACATATATCATGAATGAGAGGTTTTGAAATGGTTAAATGATTCAGTGTGCACATGTATATTTTGAACAGTTCCTTATTTCATTACTCCAAGATAGTTAAACCTTGTATTTATTTTGCAAGCTACAAAGGAGAAATTAGTTTGTCGACGAGAGAGAGAGGCTACCTCTGATTCTAATGCAGAGAGAAAGCTTGGCAAAGGTGATTTTGAAACAATTTGAGTGTGTGTTTTGTGTTAACATTAAATATTTGAAGATCTAACTGTTAATGGAGAAGCATTGTATAATAGAAATATGTCTGTGATGTTCATCGATGGGAAGGGCAATCTACCAAATGGAAGAGGTTCAACGAAATGGAGACAAGGAGACGCTAAATTGGAAAAGGAAACAAATCTAATCGGTCTTGTTTAGCACGGGAATCTAGTGGAACTGTTTTCTCGCTCAGTAGAAAGCTCAGAAAATCTACTTAATTTACAAATACTTCAAAAACTGTCGTCTAGACCATTATAGTAGGTTTCTTTTCGTTACTTAGCCTTAAAAACTGTTTTTTCTACAATAATATAGTTGGTTTCTTTTAGTTACACATATATTGATTAGTTCGAATATTTTGTATGCATTGCTGGCAACTATAACACAACACCAATTACTTGAATCGAGAGACAACTAAGAAATAATAATTGGAACTCCCTAGGGTTGCCTTGTTTATGCTTAGATATTAATTTGAGGTCTATTTTATTCGATAATAAAAACAAATTCAAAATATTGCTAGAATTTTTTAGCCAAATTCCATTTACAATATCGTTTATAAAATTTTGAGAGGATTAAGATATAATGTATAACTATCATATTCTCTATTGAATTCCAAATTAGTTTACTCTTTTTGACAAGTGAAACCCAACCAATTTTAAAATTAACATATCATTATTGAAATTTTTTAATTTTTAAAATTTTAAAATTTATATATTTAAAAAGATATATTTACATAAAAATATATATATATTATTAGAATATTTTTTTAAATTTATTAAAAAGAGTTTTAAATGGGATAGCTTGAGAATATCTTTTTATTAATAAATTTAGTATATAAATTGTAAATTTAATACCTAAATTGTATATAGATGCCAATAGATGCATGTAAATTAAAATTATCAAGATAATATGTAAGTAATAAGTTAAGTTAAGTTATTAATAAAAAATATTTTAAATTTTAATTTAATTAGAAATTTTAGTTTAATTACCATAAATTTTTAAATAAAATTAATTTTATTTTTAAAATTTAATTACATTATATAATTTTTTTTTGTAATTTACAATTTTACATATCATTTTATTAAAAAATAAATAATATATATATATATATATATATATATATATATATATATATATATATATATATATATATATATATATATAAAATTAAAAACAAATAAAATTAATAATAAAATTGTCTATATAATTTTTTAAAATATTATAATACACTATTTTAATATAATAACTGTATATGTTTTACACATGTAATTTTACAAATTTAATTTATAATGATTTTTATAAAATTATTTCAGTATGTATATTAAGTCAATAAGTTGTACACATTTGTTTTATAATGTGATATTATTGTAAGTTTTATATTGATATGTTTTGGGTTTTTTAAATTGAAACTTGATGATATAGTTTTTGGATGTGATTATATTTTATATTATTTAAAGTATAATTCTAAATTTCTAAACAAATTTAATGAGATTGTGATTTTTTGTTATTTAAATTGTATTTTTAAATGTATATACAAATTTAATACTTTAGGATACTGAAATTGTACACATTCAATAAGAGATTGTACACATTCATTAATAAAATATAACTTAATATAACTATATCTAAAAATTTTAGAGAGAAAAAACCAACATTGTCTCATTAAAATGAAAATTATTTACATATGTCTATAATCATCACACAACTATATATTAAAAAACATGTATATTGTACCAAGCACATACTATAACATTTCCAAGTATACATAAATAATAACCACAATGAAGCATGTAAATAAACAACAAGAACTATTATTGTTATATGGAGAAAATAGACATGTGTACTCTATCGATGATGACCTCCTCTTTGTATTATTGATAGTATGAGAATCTGCCTTGATTCATGATACCTTTCTTTGGGAGCTTGTCAGCTTCAGAGTTCAATTCCCTGTAAATATGATGGAAATAAATTGACTTGGAAGATGAAGCCAATGCCTTTGTCCTTTTTTTCCAACAAAACAATGAAGGGACTTCAAGTTTGTCTTTTTCATTTGTCCAATATATGGTGACTCTTGAGTCTCCAAACACACTTAATGAATTAATTTATTGTAGCTTTGTGAAGTATATTGTAACCCATAATGTTAGTAACTCAACATGTGAATTTGATCCATATCTTTTGACGAGTTTTTTTTATTGATAGATTAATATGCATACAATTGTCATTTAATACGCACAAAGGAAAACACTTCTCACTTTAATGAGTGACCTACTCTAAATGCATAGAGGTTGGTTTGTTTTATCTAAAAGGACCTCACTTTTACCAAGTGACCTTTTAATTCCCTTACAAGATTTTTTTAAGATGGACACCTTAAGGAATTCTCTTGAATTATTAAAGTGTTTAATAAAAATGGTTTAATTACCAGTTCTATAGCAATGTATACTTAATCCCACTTTAAATAAAACATTACCAAACCCATTTTAAAACAAACAAATTAGCTAATACATGAAATCATATTAAATAAATTCATTCATTATCCCCACTTAATATGATCACACATAAGATGAGAACCAAACTATAAATAATATTAACTAACAATAGTCCTTACACAACTTAGAAAATTGAGCATATATAAATAAGGAAGTAATATGAATATGATAACCCAAAAAGATATAATGAATTTTCTATGCGCAAAACAAACCTTTTAACAATAAAAGAAATCCAACTCTAAAATACGACAAACAGTCCGACATGGAAATACGACAAACTCAAACAACCAATCAAATAACGAAATGAAATTTGACACTTGACCACACCTTGAGCGAGCCTGACTCAAGGCTTGGTAAGTGCCTTGTAAAATTTAACTACTCAATATAATTCAACAAAGCATACTAGAGAACACAACAATTTGGAAATATAGAAATTCACTAGTCGTCCAATACAACAAGTATAGCTTCATTTGATCAAAAGGAAAGTAACAATGTTATGTTTGCACTTGGCACTCCCTTTTTATACAAAGTATTACAAACCAAAAATAACAAAAAAAAAGTTGGGCCCATCTTGACAAAATATCTCAAGAGTAAAGAAGGTAAATGGTTACAAACATTATTAAAATTAGTTGTGACTTGGCACTTTCATCCAATTTTTGCAAATGATATCTACAAATCATAGCTAATTTAGTTGGAAACTAGAATCGTAAGTTTAACATCTCTCGAATTATTTGGTGTAACTTCCTATCATCGCTGGAAAATGAGCATCTCCATCTATTCTTGATCCAAAACAATTGTTTGTTGTTGGAATCCTCTATTATCTTGTCCATTAGTGGGTAAATTTTTTTCCCATAAATAATCTTCAACTTGTTGCAGGGTTTTAAAAACTACCTGAAACTTCTATAAGCTAATCATGTTGCACTATTTTGTCACAATTATTTGTGCAAGTTACATTTCAAATCCAAGCTATTGTGTGCATGAAATGTTGAATGTAACCATTCTCATAAATATGATAAGAAAAACAATGTAGAAGTGCCATATAGATAGTTAAAGAGTTAACTATAATTAAAATGGTTAATCAGCCTATCAATGTGCCACATAATCCCATCCTAAAGTAGACTTCATAAATTATTAATTGGTATCCGATATCCATAAGGTTTACAAGAAAAATATTGTCAAGTTACCTGTGTAAGACTAACTGAGATATTTACCAATAGGCTGCAATCGGATAAGTTGGCAACATAACATAAATTCATCAAGGTGATTGTTCATGGGGCATATTGTCAATGTAATTGAGATATATAAAACAATATGTATCCTGTGATCAGAGTACTTTTAACTTTGAGTTAGTAGTATGGTCTTGATTTAAATCACACACATTATGTATACTATATTCTTATACAAACCTTACACACATAAGTTATCTACCCATCCCCTTAGTTATTATTTATACACAAAAATACAAGGTTTGAAACATATGGAAGTATACCTGTAGTTAGTGTGAATAATACAAGTGAGAGTGGAAATGATAAGTTTCTTAAAGGTAAAAATAAATAGGTTGTTGGAAACGTTGTTGTCAAAAGGGAGAATCGTCACCGTTATTCCAGAAAAACTTATAATGAAGTTGATCTGATAGAAATAATAACCCATCGCTTTCACATCTTGAATTGACAAAGGCCCCATTAAAATAGGCATTAGGGAACACACTAGCTAGTTCATGTGTATGTCTCATTTTTTATTTTTTAATTGAAGGGCCCCTCTCCAAATAGTAAGTAATTACTTGTGAATAGTGAAATAACATAAAAAAGAGTTCCTCACCTTAAAAAATATCAACATTCTTATTCCTCCAAATACACCAGAATATAAAGTAAGGAAGGTACTTCTTGAATGGGATTCCCCTCCATCCAAACTTGTAAATAATCCACGATGGAATCAAATGTCCAACTAGAATGTATGTTCAGTGAATGTAACACCCCTTTCCATAACCCCTTAGCAATGGTACATTTTAAAAACACGTGTTGGAAAATTTCATATTCTGGAAAACAAAAAGTGCAGAAACTCGACCCGCATAATTCTCTCTTTTTCAGGTTGTCCCATGTAAGTACATGATTCCTTAAGAGTAGCCAACAATGTATTTTTAGTTTCAGTGGAGTATTCCCTTTCCTATATGAGTCTTTTTCCTATATGATTCTTTTTCCTAAAGGGAAATATCCTGGTGGTTTTAGAGAATTTAGAAAGGGAATACCCCACGAAAACTCAAAATATTTTTTTGGCTACTCTTAAGGAACTAGGTACTTACCCTGCACAACCTAAAAAAGAGAGGATCTTTTGGGTCAAGTTTCTACACTTTGTGTTTTTCAGATTATGAAATTCTTCAATGCCTCTTTTTACAATGTACCATTGCTAAGGGGTTATGTGAAGGGGTGTTACATTCATTGAACAAAATTCTAGTTGGAAATCTCATTCCATCGTGGATTGTTTATAGGATTGGATGGAGGGGAATACCATTCACAAACCCCTTCCTTACTTTATATTCTTGTGTATTTGTAGGAATAAGAATGTGAATATTTTTTAAGGTAAGGAAATTTTTATAAGTTATTGCACTATTCACATGTAATTGCTTACTATTTGGAGAGGATCCCTTTGATTAAAAAAGCAAAGATCAGAGTGATGCATACACATGAACTAGCTAGTGCTTGTTGAAATTTGCAACAAGAAACAATGAAATTGGAAACGAGAAACAATATGACAACACCTGCACTAGTGTGGGACCACAAGTCATGTAGTGATGGGTCTTAGGGATACATTAGTGTGCAATTCAACTTATTTCATAAATTGGAAATATGTCAAAATTAATTATCCCTTAATTAAATTGGACAATAAAATGTAATCTTATCTCATAATCACTTGTAATAGTTAATTGAGTGTGATAAACTCAGATAGCTCATTAATTTCGAGTTGAGGGTGGTTGGTGAGGCATGCATAGTGATTCTATGTGTTTTAGAGTTCAAGTTGCAGTTAAGTGCATGAGTTTAATGCATGAGTAATCAGTTAACTCAGTTAGTTGAGTTAAAGTTAGTTGAACTAGTTGTAACTGTTTGTTGCACTAGTGAGAGATCAAGTGAATTGAATCATATTTAATTCACAATCAGTGATTTGCCATGCAATTGATGATTTACTATTAATAGTTGCATGCATGTCAGTTCCAGTGGCGACCCAGTTGAGACAAAGGTTAAAGGGAAGTCAACTATCAGTTATGATATTAGCAAACTGCTCAAATGCAGTTAAAGCACCATAGGATGCCCATGATACTTGCACAATCAAGGAATGATGAATTTTCTATTGAATAGGGATTACATTCCACAGGGATTGCGTGAGCAAGGAAGGCTGAAGTCAAGCTGAGAATTGGCTAAGTATTGGCCCAATTTTGTCTAGATCAATGTGAGACTATACGCAGAGTGCAGGAGACTCTTGTGAGAAGAGTGCATTGTAATTGTTTCATGATTCCTTGGTTCATTATACAATATAGATAAAGGGGTTTTGAGAAGCAAGCTTTCCCCAGGAAAAATATATGCATTGTGGATTGATTTGCTTCTTTGTTTTACTTGATGTGATTGTGCGATCGTGTTTAATTTCCGAAGAATTAATTGTAGAATTATTTAGTATTTTTCTTTAGCGCATTGCATGATCGGGTTGAATCCATTGGTATATGTATTGTTTGTATAAATTATACATGGTATCGGAGCACATGAAATCACTATAGTGGAGAATAAATTGAGTTTGTGACTGAATAGAATTTGAATTTGCAAAAATATTCTTGGTGCCACAGGCGAATCAGGATCGAAATGGATTTCAATGGCTTGAGATTGGAGTATGCACTTGAGGGAAGTTCTAATTATATTGCATGGAAATACATGATGGAGGTCATACTCGAGGACAATGGGTTGAAAGAATTCATTGATAATTGACATTCCCAAACTCGCTGCAATAGATGCCACAAATATTTATTCTTTGTAAAAGAAGGTTGCAATGGCGAGGAGGATCTTATTAGAGGGAGTGCGAGACCACATTTTCTCAAGTCTCCATGGCAAAGCGACTCCATATGCAATGTGGAAGGCTTTGACATATATGTTTCAAAGTAGCAGTGATCATAGAAAATTGGCACTGAAGGACAAGCTCAGGAAATCAAAATGGAGAAAGGTGACAGTATTCCATTATATTTAACCAATTTTGTCCAATGTCGAGATGAACTTGGGAGCGTCAGAATTACTGTCGTGGATGATGACTTGGTGAGCCTAGCTCTTCTAGGCCTTCCCAAGAGTTGGCATAGTTATCAAGACTCTGTCAATGGGAGGGAAAAGCTGCTAGATTGGGAACGACTTTGGTCAGATTTGGTGAAAGAAGAATTTAGGCGAAATAATATGGATGGATCCTCATCCAAGACAGATGATGAGGAAATTTAGTGTGCAATTCAACTTTTTTTTCATGTTTGACCAAAACTTCATATCATTATTATAGGAGCATATGGTGTCACTTTTGCGCGAAACTAATTTCACCGGATTCAGAACAACGTGATCTACCCAAGAACATAGGTTTCATTTCATTCTTATAACTTTTATTTTTTAGCATAAATTTGATCCACCGAATCACCGATGCTCAGGCTTAGCCCCAATTTCCCTGATCTTTCTGAAGGCTTATGTATAGTAAGTTGTGTTTGTGTTAAGTATTATAGTTTTAATTCTTTGTTGGGATCCTATTTTGTCAAGGCGACTCTGTTTGGTTACAGAGTAGCCCGTGATGGTAGTTCTAGTTGCATGCTGCATCAGTGAGGTCGAGCAAGAAGGGGAGGATTAGGTCATCATATGGAGGAGAGACAGTCATCTAGGAAGCCCAGCTCTGACTCTATGTCAACAAATAGCCAACACTTAGCAACGTCCATGGTTATGTCCCCAACCTGCTCTCCAGGCTAGGTGGATGTCGCGGTCAACTTTGAGTCGATAGCTACCTAATTGCAGTGCATACAACTCAATTTAGACACTATACGGGAACAAAGGTATGAGGAAATGAATGAACTTGTATCCTACATCAATGAACTCCAACACATGCAGATCAAGACTCTGGATGCTTTGGAGAGTCTATAGCATCAGCTGCGACGCTCCAACGACCAACCCCGAGCTCTGGAAATCTAAGTGGAGCACATTGATTATCATATGCATGACCGAGGAGCCCTCTTTGTTGCACCTCTTGCGTTTCCTCCTCATCCTCCTAATCCTCCTCCATGATGTATTTTTCTGAAACTTGTATTTTTGTCATATTTGTGCCTGCAATAGCGAAAGACATTGGTTGTCTTGGCTCTTCTCTAGTCCTCTTTCTATGTAGAGCTCTGCTCCTATGTCCTATCAAGCCTACTATGTCTAGTTGTATTGAAGATCTATTGTATTCTGATGTAATTTTTGGCAAGATAATATAATGAACATTTTTTACCAAAAATAAATAAATAAAAATTAATTAAATTTTAAGATAATTAAACTAAAATGTGAATCACTTAATTTACTTATTACCTAAATTTTATATTAATAATTAAATAAACAATATTATTATTAATTGTATTTATTAATAAAAAAATATATAGAATTACAAATTACAAAATTTTTATTTAATGCAATTAAATTTAAAAAAATGATAATTCAAATTAATTTTATGTAGAATTTCAAGACCATTAAACTAAAATTTCAAATATTACTTATTAATCACCAAAATTACTATCTAAAAATTACATTCATAATTTTATAAAAAATATTATTATTAATTTCATTTATTTTTTTACAAAATTATATATAGAATTATAAATTACAAATTTTTTATTTAATGCAATTAAATTTTTAAAAAGGATAATTCAAATTAATTTTATTTAGAATTTTAAGTTAATTAAACTAAAATTTTGACATATTAGTTATTTATCGCTTAACTTATTACCTATAAATTAGATTAATAATTATATAAAGAATAGTTTATTAATTTTATTTATTTATTTAATAAAATAATATGTAGAATTATAAATTACAAATTTTTTATTTAATGCAATTAAATTTTAAAAAATTATAATTCAAAAATTTTATTTAAAATTTTAAAATAAGTAAACTAAAATTTGCAATGTCATTTGTTAAAAACTTAACTTATTACCTAAAATTTATATTAATAATTATGTAAACAATATTATTATTAGTTTTATTTATTTTTAATAAAATAATATATATTAATAATTATATAAACAATATTATTATTAGTTTTATTTATTTTTTAATAAAATAATATATAGAATTACAAATTTAAAAAAATTTTAATTTTAATTTTAATTATTTTAATTTAGAATTTTAAAATAACTAAAACTTGAAATGTCATTGGTTATTCACTTAATATACTTATTACCTCAGATTTATATTAATAATTATATAAATAATATTATTTTATTTATTTATTTTTTAATAAAATAATATATAAAATTGTAAATTACAAAAATATTTTTTAGGTAATTTAATTTTAAAAAATTATAATTTAAATTAATCTTATTAAAATTTTAAGATAATTAAACTAAAAATTAAAATACCATTTATTAATAACGTAACTTACTTATTACCTACATATTTGATTGAAAATTTCAATTTAAAAGTGACATTTATTTACAAGTCATGTACTAAATTTATTAATAGAAAGGTATTCAAACTCCCCATTTACAACTCATTTTAATATATAATATTTTTAATATTTTAGTACATTTAAAAAAATTATATTAATATTTTTAATATTATAAAAAATATATTTTTATGTAATATTTTTTTAATATATAAATGTTAAAATTTTAAAAATTAAATAAATTTCAATGATATTTTAATTTTAAAATTGGTTGGGTTTTGCTTGTGAAAAATAATAAACTAATATGGAATTCAATAGAGAGTATGGTAGTTACACATAATATCTTAATCATCTCATATAATTATATGGACGATATTGTAGATAGAACTTCGTGAAATAGTCTAGCAATATTTTGGATTTGTTTTTATTATTTTATAAAATACACTTGGCTAAATAGTGTGGTAATATTTTGGATTTGTTTTTATTATCGAATAAAATACACTTTACATTAATATCTGACCATAATCCTAATCTCCTTCATCAAAATAAGGCAGCTTGAGCAAGTTCCAATCATTATTTCTTAGTTGTCTCTCTAATTGGTGTTTTCTTATAGCTTTCATTGTTGCATAAAAATTATTCGAATTAATTAGTATATGTGTAACTAAAAGAAACCAACTATACTATTGTAGGCTAACTAACGAAAAGAAACTTGAACTAGAATATTGTCTAGACAACATTTTTTGAGGTATTTGTAGTTTAAGTAGTTTTTTCTGAGTTTTCTACTTAGTGAGAAAGTAGTTCCACTAGATTCCTGTGCTAAACAAGACCATTTAGATTTGTTTCCTTTCGAAATTTAGAGTCTCCTTGTCTCCATTTCATTGAACCTCTTCCATTTGGTAGATGTCCCTTCCCATCGGTGAACATCACAGACCTACTGAAATATTTCTATTATACAATGCTTTTTAGTTAGACCTATCTTCAAATATTTAATGAAATTTAATGTTAACACAAAACACATACTCTAAAATGGTTTCAAAATCATCTTTGCCAATCTTTCTCTACATTAGAATCATAGGTAGCCTCTCTCTCAGTTGCTCACAAGCTAATTTCTCCTTTCTAGGCTGCAAAACAAATACAAGGTTTAATTATCTTGGAGTAATGAAATAAGGAACTGTTCAAAATATACAGGTGCACACTGATTCATTTAACCATTTCAACACCTCTCATTCGTGATATATGTTCCCAACATTTCAAAGTAATGTAACAAAAGCTGCTACTACATCTAGAGTTATCCAGATTCTGACTCATGTTATTCTTCTTCCACAATTTTACACAAAATTTATCAAATAATTGGTTGTGCTTTAGCATTATCGAAATGGAATCCTTGGAAAAACGCCACTATAGTCTTGATTATTATAAAATAAGTGAAAAAAGGTGAGGAGATCTGTACTATTCCCTTTCTTGATCCAGTCAAAGTGGATAGAATCGATCCATGGTACTTACCGTGGTATTTTCCCATGGTTTTGACGCATGGTATTGACCCATGGTATTTCTTGTATTGACCCATGGTATTTCTTGTTGGTATTGACCCATCAAGCCTATAAAAGGGGAGAGAAGCTAAGCATTTAGATCAGTCTGGTATTATCTATTTTATTATGTTTGGGTTGAGAACCTGGCCTGGCCAGTTCTATTATTGATCCCGGGACGAAAACCCCGCGGTGATTTTTATGTGGTGGATCCATCCAGGATTCACAAGTGCGCTTCAGTTTCTTATATTTTTCATTGTCAAGCCGTTGTGCATGCCATTTGTAGGATTTTACAGTCTGGACATGTATTTTACTTTCAGTGAATAATAATATAAATAAAATGGTTTCATTTCTTGTGTTCTGGTTCTTGATGAAATATTGTATTAAATGAGAACACTAAGATATTTTAGATCTATCAAAATTTTTATTGTTTGGAATATTACAATGGTATCAGAGTTGTGCATCCTGCCAGTCTAAGAGTTTTATGCAAGGAACTTCGGTGAAATTTACTTTTCACCCTAGCCAACATTTCTCACTTCGGTGATATTTATCATCTTAGTTGGATTTTTATTTTTTAGTAAATTATTTTATTGGGAGACATAAGTGAAGGGAAAATCATTTATAAGTCTATGGGTTAAATTTGTGAAAATATTTGGAGGCATGATTGACAAAATCTTCCTATGAAAAAATAATATATTCCTGTTTGGGTATGGGAGAAGATGGATCATCTTGAAGAAATTTTGAAAAATAACGAGAAAATATTTGATGTACTAGTGAGGCTATATGGTCCTTTAAGTAGCCATATCTCCATAGACCAAAATGATAATCAAAGCAAGAACAAAATCAACAGCAAGAATTAAATAAGGAGGAGAGGACTATGCTTTATCTGCAAGGGACCTTGGGCCCTTAACCATTCCTATCCAGGTGATAAGAAGAAGGAAACAAAGATAGAACAAGAGGAGATTACTTCAAATCATGGGAAATATTTTGTAAATGGGTCTATTGATCTTCAAGATGGTGAGCAACATCATGACATTATTCAGGGAGGCTTGCAGGATGACAAGCATTTGGAAGTTCATGAGGAAATTCTACCTAATGCCATTGATGAGGTTGATTCCTATACAATGGAGTTCGTAGATCCCCAGGGGAATATTCATGAAGAATATGAACAATCAAGTATAGATAAAATTCCACCAATGCATCTATGTTCGATAGTTGAAAGGGATGAACAGATGGTCTCCACAGGTGAAGGAGACTTGGGAGATTTGAGTGAGGATCCAACCATAGTGAACCAACATGATGAGTATGATCACAAGGAGCAACATGGAAAACATAATGTGCAAAATGGACCATTACTAGAGAGTTGGTCAAAGGCTCAAGTTGAAGATGTGGTCGTTGGGCATCGGTGCAATCAGAGACAGTCAGCACGACATTAGAATTGCCAGTAGAAGACTTTCGAGAAAGGATCAAGAATTTCAAGACAGATCTTATGTTGTTGAAGCAGAAAGTCTGGACAGTCCGAGACGCTGCCTTACAGGAGAACAGAAAAATTGAGGAACTCATAGGGGTATGTACCGAATCAAAGAGCAAGTTGTCTAGTATTGAGGAATGACTCAAATCCATCACAAGGCAGCAAGAGGGGTACGATTGGGAGTTCAAGAGAAGCCCTCTACAGGAATAAATAGATAAGGCTTACAACACCAAAAACCCATCTTTATACATTGAGAAGAGCATGTTAGAGTTCTCCAAATACATCATGTTGGGTAACCAAGTAGACCAGCATGAATCAAGCATCGAACAACATCAACATAGTAGATTTGCAGATATTCATTCTTTCCCAAGTATGGATTGGCGAGAGATTATGAGTTGGTATTCTATTGATGGGTTGATTATTTGGAGGATACCCATAGCCAAGGGAAATTACAGCTTGGACCATTTGGTGTAGGAAACGATGGAAAGTTGAAATGGTACCATAATCCACAAGTCCCAGGATTTAGGTGGCATTGGGATCCAGGATAATCCATAGGGGAAAGGATTGTTTGGGATCCAGGTAAATCTATTGAGGGGAGGATTGGTCGGAGGATTTTTTGGGATCCAGGTATTGGAGGATCCATTCAGGACCATTCAACATGGAGGGCGCATCGGATTGTATGGGATGCTGGTATCAATATACAAATGCTTCTATTGTGGATAGAAGTGGATCGCTTGAGGACAAGCAATCTTTGGGCAGGAGGATTTGTAATATTCCCTTTCTTGATCCAGTCAAAGTGGATAGAATTGATCCATGGTACTTACCGTGGTATTTTCTCATGGTATTGACCCATGGTGTTTCTTGTATTGACCCATGGTATTTCTTGTTGGTATTGACCCACGGTATTTCTTGTTGGTATTGACCCATCAAGCCTATAAAAGGGGAGAGAAGCTAAGCATTTAGATCGGTCTGTTATTATCTATTTTATTATTTTTGGGTTGAGAACCTAGCCTGGCAAGTTCTATTATTGATCATGGGAAGAAAACCCCACGGTGATTTTTATGTGGTGGATCCATCCACGATTCACAAGTGGGCTTCAGTTTCTTATATGTTTCATTGTCAAGCCACTGTGCATGCCATTTGCAGGATTTTACAGTCTGGGCATGTATTTTACTTTTAGTGAATAATAATATAAATAAAATGGCTGCATTTCTTGTGTTCTGGTTCTTGATGAAATATTGTATTAAATGAGGACACTAAGATATTTTAGATCTATCAAAATATTTATTGTTTGGAATATTACAAGATCACAAGAAGAAACCATCAATTGACTTTATTTTTCCATTCAGAGTTTTTTTTTGTCTTCATCTATCAACCTGCATTTCTACATTTCAAAATTTTCAACCACCAATGCTAAATTTGAAATCAAAGGCGCGCCATTTTTTAGTTTGAATAGGAGGTGGCATTGAATAGATTGAAAAATAATGGTATTGAATACCTATCGATATATGTCTCATCCATGCATTAAACACATTTGAATGGTGCAAAAGACTGGAAAACTGGAAGATTGAGGATATGGTGGAGCTGTCACATCGGGCTATGGGCATGGTGGATGCGTATCTTGATGGCGATGTTGGAAATGATCTGTTGGAAATCTAATCCTAAATGGGTAGGTGTGGAAGCCGAATGGACAAAAGGAGTCCAAGTGACCTTGGAATGTGGAATCCAAGGGTCACTACATTGTATTATAAATGCACATCTATGGTTAATAGAATGCAATCAATGCTTATCTTTCCCTTTGTGTGTTTTTTACCGTGCATTGTTTAACATGGTATCAAAGCTTAGGCCAGGCCTTGGCATTTTCAGATTCTGTCAGCTCCATTTTTAGCCATTATTCCTATTTCATTGTTGTGACTCTGCATCTGCCTAGTCTATTTTCTGTGTATTTTCCAAGTTTGTTGATAATGTTCGCTCATTAATTGTGTGTAAGAATTTAGAGCATTGGTTATTTGACATAAAATTGGTTTATACGCAGCTGCTAAGTCTGCACACTCCATAAAAAATGCTCCACGCTATCCACCTTAGCCTCTCAACCCTCCAACTGCACTGCATATCTTCCTCCTCCTCACAGTCGACTAGTGACTCCTCCGTGGTCTCTCCCATGCTCCTCATGTCGTCCCGCTTGGGCTCCTCGACATAGTCTCGACTCATACAGTTGCTTCCCACTCCACACTCTAGTTCTTTGCTCAGTACACCGATCTCCTCCACCTTCTCTTTGTTGCCTCTCCTCACACGGAATACACAACTGCCTCTCCTCCACAAAAGTCCACACTCTAGAATGTGTGCCTGCTTAGTGTGCTATTGTGGGTTTTGGCACTACTTTAAACCCAATATCTACATTCAAATACTGCATGTGGCATATTGAAATCTTGTCCCAGGTTGAAGCGGAAAAATATTAAAAAAGGACCACGTTGAAGAGAAATTGATATTTTCTCTCCGACCTCTCAATTATTATATTGAGGCTCTAGATGGCTATGAGGTGAAGAAGTCTTTCCATGTGCTTTTCATAGTAGTGTTTGCAGTCCCGCGGATAACAGCTCCAGATAACAAGTCCAAGAAAAAAAAAGAGAATATATCTGAGGGATGCTTTCGTTGATTGAACTTGATTGATATGTGTGTTCAACATGTGTTGAATTAGTAAGAAATTGAATGGTAGCATGTTCCATTGAGGGAATTCATCCATGCCCATAATTGTTTTCGAGATATACCTTGAAGTCGGTTCGACTTCCTTTGGCATCGACAACACCAAAGCTTTTGGGCATGTTGCGAAGGCAACGGGGAATTGTGCCTTCCGAAATCGTTTGAGTGTGTAACAACTAGCTGTGTGTGGACCAATGCTATCTGTTTTTTATGAGACAAATATGTAATCATTAACCTCTACATCGTTAAAGGTGCAGAGTTTGAACAAGCTTCACTTTGGGTTGTGGCAAAGTGGCTTCTCCTTCAATGCCTCTTTAGCACTAACATTTGGTGTTGATAATAGCCCTTCTACATCTTTTAAGTGGATCAAAGGATTTAGATCTTCAGCAACAATTAAAGGAATAATACTCCCCTGGAATCGTAACAGAAGCATCGTAACACCATTGTATTTTCTCCTTGAAGAACGGTATGCTATTAAAATTTGTTGAAAATTTTGGTTGGCATGTATATGAAGTTTGATTGGAGTGAGTTAGTATTATGTATGGAGTATAATATATATGGTGAGCGTGTATATGCTAGTGTTTTTTAAAAAGAATCCACGTATGTTTAACAAAATCCGTGATGAAGTATACATGTGTGTTGGGTTCATTCATGGTCTATATGTGTTGAAACATGATTTAAGTGTTGGAGCGTGAGTTTAAAGGAGTTCATAAGTTTTGTAGAGATAACATTGTGGTTTGCGGAAGTGGACCACCCAAAACTCTAAGAGTCCTCATAATCATCAAGACGAATTTTTTGTTAGAGCACTTATATATTGCAATAATCAACCATTGGTTGGTGGAAAGTAAAAAAAAAAGAAAAAAATCAAATATAATCTCCATTCCGTATATGATATATTTATGTCAGCACACAACTGGTATTCTGCATATTTTTGGAATCCTTAATATTCTTCATTTACCCTTTACTACAACCTCCAATAAGATTGTTAAGACTTTATTTTTTTGCTGAAACAATGGCCAAAATTGATGGAATATTAGAGTTGTTGAATACTCTAATACAATCCAATATTGATGGGATGGTAAAAGTTGCAAGGAAACTCTTTTCAACATTCAAAATTGCTTTCAAAATGCAAAAGAAAATACAGAGCTTTTGTAGTTGGAATATGAGCTTCAAAAAGAAGAATTACAACAGTGGAATCTTCATTCTGAACTTATTCTTGTTCAGAACATTGAGACAGACTCCCATCAACAACAAGAAATTTCAGATGCAGTACCCATTTTAGGAGCATATTTGCAGAAAGAAGAAAAAATCCAGCCTGCACTTCCCAAGCCCATCATCAGACCTTGAGAAGAGCTTGTCCACAACAAGCACAAAATGGGTCTTGGATATGAAAAGGAGTTTTCCTTTCATATTCCGGACTACTCCAAGCCCATAAAATTTTAGAGTGCTAGATTTATTTATGATAGTTCACCTTCAGATGTTCTAGATTTTGCTCCTCTTCCATAGCAGCAACAAGAGATTGATAAATTCCAACATTGTGATCGAGTTGGCGATATGAAATATCACTTTTTTGATCTTCACCCATGCAAGAACTGTGGTCGGCACACCCATTCTTCACACAGATGCTTCAGAAAAAAGCCTTCTACAAGAACAAAGATTCATCTTGGATGGATCGCCTCTTGGAAATGGGCATCAACATCCAAGAATATGTTTAAGTCGTATATCAGAACTTGTTCTAGAATATTGCACAATTTTGCAGTTGAGTTTTCACCATCATCTCACCTTGTACTTGACAGGGGTGAAAATGGTGGTCATCTACAAGCTTCGAAGCCATATCAAGCGAGCCTGAGCAACAACCTATCATTCCAGATTCAGAGTTGTAGCGAGAGACACAAAAATTCAAGCGAGCCTGAGCCACAACCTGTCATTCCATATTCAGAGTTATAGCCAGAGACACAACAGTTCAAGCGAGCTTGAGCCACAACCTGTCATTCCAGATTCAGAGTTGTAGCCAGAGACACGGATTCCCATGAGCATGCCTTTGGTTGGTGGACAGCCTTAAACCATCTATGCGAGGTTGATATTCTTCCTCTTCAAAGAATTTCGGACACTTTCTCTAGAAGAAGACTTCATCTTCTTGCCATTTTTGGAAGAGTTCCAGGAAATGCATCAAGCGTTCCAAATTTGGTGGTCATCCTTAAACCATCACATGTTGTAGACCTCCCTTCTTCTAGGTTGAAGGTCTCCCTCTTCAAAATATGAGGGACACTTCCTCTAGCAGAATACCTTAGCTTTTTTCCAGATTTGGAAGAGTTTTGGGAACTGCACTAAGCGTTCCAGTGTTGGTGGTCATCCTTAAACAAACTCTTTATGCCGACATTTCAGAGATCTCATTCAGCCTAAGTGTTGCCATGTGTTCTTCATACATTTATATTATAGCTCTATTCTTGGACTCACACATACCCCTTCAGATTAAGGGGGGGAATTTTGGACACCTAATCCTCAATGGGTAGGTGTGGAAGCCGAATGGACAAAAGGCGTCCGAGTGACCTTGGAGTGTGGAATCCAAGGGTCACCACGTTGTATTATAAATGCACATCTATGGTTAATAGAATGCAGCCAATGCTTATGTTTCCCTTTCTGTGTGTTTTACCGTGCATTGTTTAACATGTTGTATGAACGTGTATGTTGATGGCAACAATGATGATATGATACTCCATACACGGGAGATGTGTCGATGGACGATGAGTCACATCAATCAGAGAATGGTGACCGAGAAACTCATTTCTTCGAATTATAGGCTCCTCCTCCTGTCACCATCACATCCTGTCTCCATCGTCATTTATGCTAGATTCCTATCACATAAGCCATCCATCTATGGAACATCCCATCGTGGATTCACACCTCAAATGCATTCCCTTGAATTTTAAATTTTGAAGTAACTACATCATGCGCTCCCTAAATACTCAAGTAGGAGACCTCCTTTAAGCCTGTCATTGCCAAGAAGCACCTCTTCAAGCAATGACAACAATGGTGGAGGATGCAGTGACACAGAATAAAGATCTAAAATGAAGTCTACAAAGTTTCAAGCATATCTAACAGTCGATTGGTTACTCGTTTGTGAATCCTCCTGATGATGGTAGTGATGTCACAACAATAGCATAACATGCCTCACATGTCATCGTAAATGCTCATATGATGACAACGGAAACTTAGAAGAGGGGGAGGCGAAGGAGTGCGATGGAAAGCAGTAAGAAATCCATCTGCAATACAATCAACGGAACAAGAAGTTACAACTTTCAACAACTCCAACTCACTACGTAGATCGATTCACATCATAAACTCTGTTTGATTGCATGATTTCAAAGAAACTATATATGTTCACTAGTTTTAGATATCTTCTTTTAATTACATCGTTCTTATAAATTTTCAAAGTTAATATTTATATTTATAGCTTCATGCCTACATTTTAACTCTTTTCTTCCATCGATTTTTAATAGACTTTACACTGAGCTAGATAACCATAAAATCGTTTAAAACTATATAAATAATTAAATAAATCCTACAATATATAATTGTGGACCTTTAACTAATCCGCTCCATAGTTTCTGGTAAAATGGAGCAGGCAGGATCCACTTCAGGGGAAATTTGAAATCGAATTTTCTATGCAACAAATTTTAAGTCTAGTCTCCTTACTCTCATTAACAAATAGAGAAGTCTTATGTTTTACATATTTAGAGTTTTAAATAACTCTAATATTGTGATAATTTGATATTTTGAATTTACAAAATTAAATATTTTTGAATTTAAAATATGTAACTAAAAATACTGACTAAAATAATTAAATAAAAATATCAATCAATATTTTATTTGAAAATCAAATATGGAAATGAATATTAGTAATGTTTAAATTAGATTTTTATTTATTTATTATATTTTATTTGATTTTAATTTAAATAATATATATATATATATATATATATATATATATATATATATATATATATATATATATATATATATATCGAGGAGAGAACCAATATGATATACGTCAAGAAGTTGACATCGGCCGGCTAGAAATAGACCTCTTAATTAAAAAAATATTAACATAGTTTTATTTTCACTTGGATTTATCAAGGTATATGTTATCAAAATGAATGACTGTTAAAATGAAACAAAATGAATCTATAATGGATTGGAAAATATATTCAAAAGAGAGACATGTGGCAAGCATGTGAGACCAAGGTTATTGAAGTGAAATAAATGGATTATTAATGTTAGTGCTTCAAGAGATATTCAAAAGAGAGACACATGGCAATGGTTGTTGAGGTGAAATGAGTGGATTATTAATGTTAGGGCCACAAGAAATTTTACTTGGGGAGCAACTAACATCCTAGGTAAACCTTAAAGAAAAGAAAAAAATTGTTCAAGGGGTGCCCAAACAACTAATTCCACACAATTTTATAGGATTGTTAAGGGGCCAATATTGGTGACTCTCTTGATAGATCATTGCTTCTTTCTACATAATATTATAATACATTGTTCTTTTTTCTTACTTACAACATTAGGTTAGTGCAATGGTTAGGAAAGAAAAAGCGTTTGTTAACACCTTATTTAATTTTTCACTTTGAAACATGAATACTCAATGCACAAAAGGAAAATTTTGCCAAATGATTATAGTCATTTTATTGGAGCTAGCTTTCCTTAGGCTAATATTCAATCATAACTAATATATTGTGTATTTGGAGATGTATTATTTTTATTCTCTTATAAGATTTTCAACCTCATAGTGTTGCTTCACTACCCACAATTGTTTATATCCTCGGTGGAGTCATCCATGCATCATAAACCTTACTTTACTACCAATGAATTTTCATAGCCCTCACACATATCTTGATTCCATCATCACTTAAGCACTTACATCCTATCTCTCAAACCCATTTCCTAAAATAGTGGGATAGATCTCCTCACCATTCCTTAATAGTCTTAGATAATTGGGACTTATATTTCACAAAATTATTGAGGAAGTTATGTAGAAATTTGCTGAATAATGAAGATTTATTCACCAAGATTATCCTGGTCACACACTAATTCGAATTCATGCATAACACATAACCTCTTCTACAATTGATCATCAATATGCGGAAATAGAAAGCAGTCGCATGCGCACATATATACAATAGTCAAACACACATGAACACAATATGTAATGGGGAAAGCTTACAACTGAAAACCCCCAACTATCTGTATATTATAATGATAGAGAATCATGTAACAATCATAGTACAATACTCCTCACAAGTACTCAGTACTGTCTCCAAAAGTTACACACAAACTAGCTCAGATTTGAACAAGTCACAGGTTCAAATCTCCTCCACTGTTTGCCTGCCTCTACTACGCAATCCAAGATGAGAATGAATGAGATCAAATATCAAATCCCCTTGGCTTTAACTGCGCAATTCTCATTGGAAATCTCAATCAAAGCTTGTGCAAATCTCATGCACGGTATAGTCACAAGTGATAGTAGACTCCACCCTTTCTCCTACCTCTTCCATTGGTCTTCACTGAACTGTACATGCACTGAGTTAACTGATGTGTTCTTTAGTTGATTTATGAGTTAATAATTAGTGAATTAAATAATATTTAATTCACACCACTCATCTCTAGTGTATTATTAAGTTTAACTAAATACAACTAGTTCAACTAAGTTAAACCGAACACAACTCCATCAACTGTCTCATCAACTCCACCAAACTCTGCCACTTGAGTTCTAACTGAAGCCAACCATGCAATAGCTCATCTAACCCTTAGGAAAAGCGTATTTCCTTCTGTCAGCTGCATGTTCCACATCCAAGCATCAAACTGAAGTGCTCCAAGAGAATAAGATAATGTTTATAGTCTAAATATTATTAAGGGCTAATAATATTTGACTGTTCTATTTTTAGAGATGCAGTCTAAAAATAGACTTCGACCTATATGTCTAAAAATAGATGTCCATCTATTTTTACCAACTTGACCAATCATCCAAGAATAGCATCCCGCAACTCCTATACCATGCTCCATATGTCTAAAAATAGACATAGTCTAAAAATAGACTTTTCGAAAAAAATCACATGTGTGGTCCCCACCTAGTTTAGGTGATCAATCTCCAACTAGGATCAGGAAAGATGTTTCAGGAGGCCTCCTTCACTGTTTCTTGTTGCCATTTTCAACACTCCCTCTCAACAAGAAAAGAATGTCTTTGCATGCGACATGCAACTCCATGCATTCACCCTGCAACCTTCACAAGCGCCATGCAACTCCATGCATGCGACATGCAACTCCATGCATTCGCCATGCACCCTTTGCATGCGTCATGCAAACTCATGCATGCGACATGCAACTCCATGCATTCGCCATGCGCCCTTTGCATGCGCCATGCAAACTCATGCATGCACCATGCAACTCCATGCATGCACCATGCACCCTTTGCATGCAACATCTCCGAAACTGAATAGGCTCCAAACAACTCAATCAGTCTGATGCATCTATCATCAAAGTCTTCGAATTATGCTGGTACCAACTGCACATGTCATCAGGAACCACTATGCTATTGAAATCTTGCACCCATGCACTCTACACTTGAGTTAACTCTGATCCGTGCTCCAGTATCCGACACTGTCACTTTGATCTACCTGCATCAATCCAACTGATCTGCTACTGCTGCGCTGTGGGCACCTCGTAGCCAGGTTCAATTCATGAGATCCACACCATCTCCATGAATCCTGCCCTGAAATCTCCACATGGGATTACTCATGCATGTCACCCCACCTCTCACCTGGTGGTATAGCTGCATGCACTCCCTCTGCCCATCTGGCATGAAGTTTCTCTGCATGAGTGGTCTCTCCCACTCCATGATCCTCTTGTGGCTGCTCCACACCCCGAGGTTCACTTTCACCTGCATGCAAAACTTGCTCCCTTTCAAGCATCAGTTGCATGTCTTTCTCCCGCTTCCCAACAGTAGGAATCTCAGTAGACATCCCATCTACTTCAAGTCTGTAGAGATTCTTTGCCCGAATCCCAACCTTCTTGACTTGTCCCGTTGCCTTGTGCTGAAGGAAAACTTTCCCTTCTCTAAAGACAACTTCATACCATTTATCCTCTAACATTGCGAATGAGATCAAATTCTTTGTTAAACCTGGTACCTGCAATACATCTTGTAAAAGAATGAGTTTACCTGACTCCCTCTGAAAGGTTATGGTACCAATGCCGGTCGCATTGTATCGTCCATTGTCGCCCAACTCAACATGCATCTGGAGATTTTTCTCCACCAAGTCACTGAAAAGATTCACATCTCCCGTCATGTGAAAGGAAGCGCCACTATCAATATACCACCCCGATCCCAATGCACTAGACACCATGCATGCGATCAATGATAATTCCAGCTCAAATTGCGAGGCAAGAGCCTCACCAGTTGTAGCTCTAGCAGCCTGCTTGTTCTTCTTCTTTTGTGGACAATTCGTGGCGTAATGTCCATGATCGTGACAATGAAAACACTTCAGTTTGGACATGTCATGCCTTTTACCATCTGCACTGGATTGAGAAGCCTTCTCCTTGCCCTTCCCCTTCCTTGCTTTGGCAGCCAAAGCGCAATCCTCTTCATCAGATACCTTTGATGAAGATCCATCCTTGGTACTCCGCCTTATCTCCTCTTGCACAAGATCCGACCAAAGTCGCTCCCATCCTGGCAATTTCTCCCGACCATTGATAGAGTCCTCATAGGAATGCCAACTCTTCGGAAGACCAAGGAGAGCCAAGCTCACCAAGTCCTCATCATCCACACTAACTCCTACACTCCCAAGCTCATCCCTGCAATGGACAAACTTTGTCAAGTATACTGGAATAGTGTCATTCTTCTCCATCTTAATTTTCCTGAGTTTATCCTTGAGCACCAACTTCCTCTGGTTGCTCTTGCTCTAGAACAATTCTGTCAATGCTTTCCACATCAAGTATGGAGAAGCTTTTCCATGCAGGCTGGATACAATGTGATCCTTCACGCCCTGCAACAGAATCCTTCGACACCTTGCCATCTTCTTTTGCCAAGCCTCAACTTGAGCAGCATCAGTAGGCTTTGGGACTTCAGCATCTATGAAATCCTTCAGCCTGTTATCATATAACACTGCCTCCATCCTATCTCTCCATGAAATATAATTCGAGCTGCCCTCAAGGGAATACTCCAATCGCAAACCTTGATAAGACATTTTGACTTCGACACCAAGAAAACACTGTTGCAAATTCGAATTCCAAGCTCAAAACTCAACTGCTTCTGGATCTGTGAAAACAAAGTATTTCTAGCACAGAGATTGACTGTAGGGGCATTTACTGGATATATCACCTTTCAGAGAAAGGATGGATCCAGAGGCTACCTGGCCCGCTTATAGACTCTGTCCACCGAAATAATTGTAATCACTGTAATAGATCCGATGATCAATCTCGCTCCGATACCATGTAGAAATTTGCTGAATAATGAAGATTTATTCACCGAGATTATCCTGGTCACACACTAATTCGAATTCATGCATAACACATAACCTCTTCTACAATTGATCATTAATATGCGGAAATAGAAACAGTCGCATGCGCACATAAACACAATAGTCAAACACACATGAACACAGAATGTAATGGGGAAAGCTTACAGCTGAAAACCCCCAACTATCTGTATAATATAATGATAGAGAATCATGTAACAATCATAGTACAATAATCCTCACAAGTACTCAATACTATCTCCAAAAATTACACACAAACTAGCTCAGTTTTGAACAAGTCACAGGTTCAAAACTCCTTCACTGTTTGCCTGCCTCTATTGTGCAATCCAAGATGAGAATGAATCAGATGAAGGATCAAATCCCCCTATCTTTAACTATGCAATTCTCATTGGCAATCTCAATCAAATCTTGTGCAAATCTCATGCACGGTATAGTCACAACTGATAGTAGACTCCACCCTTTCTCCTACCTCTTCCACTGGTCTTCACTGAACTGTACATGCACTGAGTTAACTGATGTGTTCTTTAGTTGATTTATGAGTTAATAATTAGTGAATTAATTAATAATTAATTCACACCACTCATCACTAGTGTATTAGCCAGTTAAACTAAATACAACTAGTTCTACTAAGTTAAACCGAACACAACTCCATCAACTCCTCAATCAACTCCACCAAAACTCTGCCACTTGAGTCCTAACTGAAGTCAACCATGCAATAGCTCAACTAACCCATAGGAAATTCAAATTTCCTTCTGTCAGCTGCATGTGCCACATCCAAGCATCAAACTGAAGTGCTCCAAGAGGATAAGATAATGTTTATAGTATAAATATTATTAAGGGCTAATAATATTTGACTGTTCTATTTTTAGACAGGTAGTCTAAAAATAGACTTTGACCTGTATGTCTAAAAATAGATGTCCATATATTTTTACCAACTTGACCAATCATCCAAGAATAGCATCCCGCAACTCCTAGACCATGCTCCATATGTCTAAAAATAGACTTTTCGACAAAAATCACATGTGTGGTCCCCACCTAGTTTAGGTGATCAATCTCCAACTAGGATCAGGAAAGATGTTTCAGGAGACCTCCTTCACTTTTTCTTGTTGCCATTTTCAACAAGTTATAGATATCCTCACCATTCCTTAATAGTCTTAGCTATTTGGGGCTTATCTTTCACATAATTATTGAGGAAGTTATTGGATATATATTAAAATATGAGGTTTTAAGATGGTTTAAATATTGTGTTTTTGGGACTTTTTTTAATCAGAGTTATTATTTTAGGATGATTGAGATAATAATAAGTTTTATTATTATCAAACCATTATATTATATTGAGATTATTATATATATATGTGTGTGTGTAAACTCATTGAAATGATGATATAAATTTAAATTTTCCTCTCTATAAGTCTAAGGGCTAGAGTGAGGTTACCTCAAGTGGAAGAAGGTCAACCGCCCTCTAAACCCCAATGCAAGAGAAAGGTTGTTAGTACTAGGCCAGTCCCCACTATAGACTCACTTAAGGGCACTGAACTTGAAGGCAAGATAAATATTGTTATACTAGGCTAGCCTTGAGAATAGACTCACTTAAGAGCACAACAAATTTATTAAATTCCAGAGCGTCAATATAAAAGTGTAAAAATATCTTTATTAAAAATAGTTACATTAGTAGTTTTTGTGAATGGTTTATTATAATTATTTTTTTTGCAATGGTTTTATGTTCTAAATCTTGTTATCACAATATTTCATTGGAGTTTTATATTGAACCTTTCATTATTGAACATGTGGTAAATGACGGACTTTAGGGAAGGGGTATTTGATATTAAACTTGATAAATTTGGATGGTAAATCTCTGGGTCCTTAAATATTTGTGGTGACTATTGAACTTGGGTTGAATATTTGATATTGACAGAAGGAAATAATTTTAATTGTGGTGAATATTTGTTGTAGTTATATGTTGTTAGAATTATACCTTGTTATCCACATTCCTCTTCTTATTTACTTTCTCTCTTTTTATTTATTTATTCATTTTTATTTTTAATTTTAACTATGAGCATTTATGGCATATGCCAGAACCATGAAATAGAGTTAAATAAATTGCATAAATTGTTTGAGCATAGAATATTAAGTTTCAAGAATCGACCACAAAAAACGGAGGCCATAAAATAAGAAATGGAAAAAAATAAACACTTAAATTGCAACAGAATAGACAATATTAAATAGTTGGAAAGAAAAACTAAATAATAATTCGGCACTAAGTAGTAAGGAAAATAAACTAGATATCAAACCTATCATAGAGGAATCAATAAACTAATTGAGTTGGATCGTGAGTGCAACAAAAGAGGCTGGAATCTCATACTTGTTGGTACATAAAAGAGAAAAAAGCAAGAGTATAATTTAACAACACTAAAAGAAGAAATAAAAAATAAGTCACAAATTGAAACAACTTATCTCATAAAAGAAAAAGTGCAGGGAAAAATAATCCAACAAAAAAGATAAGTTGATCCATGTTAAGGTAAGTTGTAAAAACCATAGATATCACTTATCTCATAAAAGAAAAAGTGTTGGGAAAAATAATCCAAAAAAAAGGATGGGTTGATCCATGTCAAGGTAAGTTGTAAAAACCATAGATACTGAATACTAAATATCCAAACTTAAAAGGATTGTGAATATATTTGTAAATGAAGACCTCATTCCAACATACCAAGCTAGGTGTTCCCAATTTATTTGCATAAACTAGGGGATAAATTTGTCAATCTAGGAGTCTGTAAACTTGTGAGGTGTCAACCATTGTATGTGCAGGATTAGATTTATTGTCACAATAAAAAATGGAAAATTATAATTTGTCACAATAGAGCTAGGTTTTTAAAGTTAACTAGTAGGCAAATTAAGATTTAAGATCTAAATTAAAAAAAAAAAAAACAAGCATGAAATAAAACTATGATTTAACAACTTAATTAACTAAAATAAACTAATCATATTTTTTAAAGTAAAAGCACACAACTTATTTAAAATATAGTGGAATATCAAGCATGCACTAGCATCCAGTAAGTTTTGGTTTCTTTAGATTCAATGCCCTAATTTATCCATCATTATTAATTTCAATTATTAAAATAAAAAGTAAGTCAAACACGATGGAATTTGTATACATCAAGGTTGATTTTGTTGGGATCACAGAGCACTCAAGAGATAGTGGTGTCTAAAGACATCGTTGTTGTTCTCAGTGGCCATTGAGACAATTTACCTTTGATATTTCCAAACCTTAAATAGGCTTCAACGGAAATGAATACCATGGGAAAAAACCATGAATACTTGTATATCTTGAGCCAAAAACAAACGGTGACTTGACCAAGTGAGGTTTACTAGAAAAACCCTAACAATCCCCCCTTAAACTTGAATGCGGGAGATTGACTTGGTCCCATAAAATTTAATGACTTAATGCCTAAAAAATATCTTAGCTCTTTAACAGAGATATTGACTAGCAAGCTTTATTTTTTTGAATAATTTCCTTTCTAACTCATAGTGAATGAATACTGATTTATTTTATTTTGTAAATTGTGATGTTTTTTAAGCTAATAAGTAAATAGGGAAAATACTAAACACTACCATGAGTGATGATAATATTTTTTTATTTCACCAAATATTTTACTTTTCCATTTTGATTTAAAAATTAAAAATAAAATAAAGAATCAAAGGGAAATATACATTTTCTTATTCCAACATAAAAGAGATATAATTGTTTAATTTAGGTTTATTATTAAAAAATTGTTAATATTTTAATATTTTTTTTGTTAAACATAATATTTTTTAAAGAAAAAATGATTATATTTTATTAGACAATATATTTGTTTCTATTCTTATCACTATTACAAAAAAGAAACAAAAAACTTATTTAGAAGCAATCCTAAATATCATTTTACACATCCACTCATAACAAGTTACATGCACATTCTCTTAATTTGGAAATTCTTATACATTAAGTTAGATCACACATCCACCCACAACAAGTTACATGCACATTCTCTTAATTAGGAAATTATTATACATTAAGTTAGACCACACATCCACCCATAACAAGTTACATGCACATTATTTTAGTCAGGAAATTCCTATACATTAAGTTAGACTAGGGATAAAACTGTCACCTTTTTTCAAACCAAGACTCTCTTAAAAACAACCCGCAAGACAATTCTATACTTCCATTTCAAAGGAGAGTTTAGAAGAGAAAAGACACATTCTCTATTATTTGACATCAACGAGATAGTCAATTGCTTTCTTGTGTAGTTATAAATATATATGAGAAAAAGAGGAACATTTGAATCCTTGAAAACAGTGTTGGATCTAACACAACATAAACTGAAGACAAACAACCTACTATTTTATTTTTCCATTTTCTCATTCAAGCAGTCACCACCACTTTAGAATCATCCATAATTTACAATTTAGTTATTTAGTAAAATAATTTTCATTTTAGTTAAAGTGAAATGCATGGAATAAAGTGGAAATGTCCATAATGTAACAAACTTTGTTTTTTCATGGGAACCATGCCTAGGATCTTATCCTAAACAAAAGTAGTGGGATGCATTTAGGTAAAGAGCCATGCATACTCAACATCTGGGGGAGTTCCCTTTAAAATCAACATAAAAAGCCACTAAATATGAAATTTAAGAGTGGGCATGTAAGAATTTCATAGGTTTGACCTCACCCCATGTCAAATTTTCAATGAAGTATGGCGCTGCCTCCACAGGAATTAGCTTATCTTGAAAGAAAATGAGATTGCACGTTCACTAAATAAAATAAATAAAAAAGCTTGGAAGATATCAATAACATAACATTGGTGTTGGAGTATGTAAATCTCACTTGTCTTGTTTTAATATGTGCAATTATATTTAATTCTTAAATTATTGGTTATATTGTTTAGAGATCTAATCCTTCCAAGAAACGTTTCTTAGGTTCACAAATACACACTTTTCCTAGGTTCACAAATGCACACCCGCTAATATTTTTCCATCTTGAAGTAAGAGAAGAAAATTCATGATTTATATACATAACTTTGTTGTTAAAACTAGAAGCTTGTAAAAGACTATTTCAAGCAACACCACAAGAAAAGCACATTGAATGCAAAAATGTTATAGATAACAAAGAAATTAAGTTACTTGAGATATATGGTGGTCTATCTAGTCAATATCAATTGGAAGCCTGGAATTTCAAATTTATTCTTCCTGTAAAGTTAAAATTTGATAACAATTATTTGTTTTTTCTTTGAGTCATTTTAAGTTTTATGTAAATGCATGTGTCAATTCTTTTCTTTTGTTTTATGAAAATTATAAATAAGTCAGATTTTCTAGTCAAAAGTTCCAACCCTAGAACACCATTAAAAAATTTACCATGAAATGGAGTATAAAAAATTAAATAAATATATTTTAAGATTTAGAAATGAAAATATTAGATTTATAAAACAAACCAAAACAAAACTTTCATTAATATCTTAAAAAATGTTTTTTTAAAATAAAAATTGTTAAAAAAACAATATGCCAACCCAACGGAGAAACAATGTTGTGCTGGGCTGAAGAAAGGATCGGTTTATTCTAAATGAACTCAATTAAATCTAAGTATTTACAACCATTGAGTTAAATATCTACAGTAAGTCAAATTTACGGTTAAATTTTTTTCAACCTCTCCTAGTTGAGATTTTAGATTTTAGATTTTTCTTTAACCTCTCCTAGTTGAGATTTTATATTTTAATTTTTTTATTAGCTATAAAATACATTTAAAGAAACAAAAAAATATTCAAATTCCAAGGTTGAGTCCAACAAAAAGCATGAAAACAAAAGGACCTCTATTTCCTCACGAGAACGATTAGGTTAATTATCTCTCTACTTTATAAGCATAATCATAATAACAACGAGACGGTTTGGTTTTTAAGGAGGGTCGGCCTGCCTGTAAGTTCCTCTGATTGGATTTTCAGAGTTGTAGCTGAGGTGAATAAAGAGGTCATTTGAATGAACTTGAAGGTTGGCCATTTTAGGTTGGCATAAATGGTAAGGTTACGATATATGTGGAGAGGTTGAGTACAACGAAGGTAGTCATAAATGTGTCTTGTGATATTTAATTTAAGTGACAAATGACTATATTTTATTCTTTATAATTTTTTATTTTTAAATTAAATTTTTACTTTTCACAACATATAACTATGATTTTTTTAAAAGAAAATTCACAATTATTTTTAAATAATATTTTTATTAAAAATTTTAATTTATTAATAAATAAAAATAAGTAAATTAGTTTATAAAATATTTAATTTAAGGGGAAGATTAGAGGGGAAGGAGATGGCGCTGGGCGGGAGACAGGCAGTTTTGAATGGCGATGGGCGTGAGAATGTACAGGGTCTGCGCACCTCTGCAATCGACGAATAGACAAGGAACTGTGCGCAGCTTGGGCTGCATTCTCAAGGAGAAGAGGAGCCCTCATTATACTCTGGAGGAAGGCTGTCGTCCTTTGGTATCGTAGGCGGATCAGATAGGAGGGCGGGAGACAGTTTGAATGGCAGTAGGAGCGCGGCACCCTTGGTAAAGGGTCTCGATCTGCAGGGGAAGGGATTGTCTCAGTATTTGAATGCGGAAGAGAGGGATATTGATGTGGGTGATTATCAGAGAGTGCATTTTTCAGTGCATGAAAATGATCAGGATCCTTCTGTGCTCACGAATAGAAGGGTGGATGGTTTCAGTGAAAGGGAGAGCCTGAGTGCTGCCTCAAAACATATAAGCTTGGAAGAATAGTGTGGGGTTCATATTCCTGATGACACAAAAGAGACAGGCTCAAACAATGTAAGGGAGGCTGGAGCGCCGAAGAAGGGGGGTAGAAAAAAGAAATGGATCAAGGTCAAAAGAGCAGAGTATAACTATGTCTTGCATGGAGACATAGGCTGGGAGCAGGTTTCACAAATGGCTAGCAGAACACTGGTTGGAAGGGCTGTGGGGAGGTCTTTCGTTCTGAAAACCGTTGTTGCTTGGGCTGAAGCGCACTGGAAAGCTATCCTTGGATATGTGCCTGAGGTGGTGTCCCTCTCAAAGGGGTGGTTTGCTTTCAATTTTCTGCAGCCTGATCATATCCAGTGGGTGATGCATCGGTGCTGGGCTTTGGACCATTCTCCATTGCTCCTAAAATCGTGGCACCCTCTTTTTGATGCAAGTAGGGAGAGGGTGGATTCAGTCCCATTGTGGGTTCGTATTCCTGGCCTGCCTCTCCATTACTAGACAAAGAAAAATATCTGTGGTATTGGCAATACGCTTGGGGTCTTCCTTGAGGCTGATCTCTCTTTTTTCAAGACAAACCACAGGCGTGTTGCTAGAATACTTGTCATGATTAACATCAGAGAAGGACTTGCAAAATCTTTGAACCTCCGGTGGGGGCATTATGACATTAAGCAGCTACTAGATTATGAAAATGTTCCTTTCAGATGCCGTCGGTGTCATGCTTATGGCCTTCCTGCCTCCGAATGTGTTTCTTTCTATCGAAATGTAAAAAGCCAGAGGTCTAGTCGATCTGAGGTGGAGCCTATCTCGAAGGGGGCTGGCTCAGGCCCTTCCAATACGCAGTGTTGGAAAATTTTTCATTGATGGCAAAGGAATTAGCAAAGGAGTAGCACCTAAACTATCCATAAGGAAAAAGAGACAGAGAGGTAGCAGAGGCAGCAGAAGAAACAGAGGAATTGAAACAGAAGCAACAGAGGAATTACAGACAGAGCAGTAGAGAACCTCTTCAGCAACAGAATAAGGAGTATGAATCTCTGCGTATGAAGTTAAAAGTGAAACCCTGTTGAGAAATCATGATGGTGGAATTCGAGATTCAGGCAGAGACCTTCTTATAATGAAGAATTGGCTTAGTTGATATTTGCAATTGTGGAATTATTTTGTTGAATATCTGAGGGGTATCTCGAGTACCGTGAGGAGAACTGATATATAAGCTGAAGCATCGATTCGAAAGGAATCGACACTTTCAAAAACAAAGCATCTAGTTCAAGCGCCAGAGATTTCACCTAAGAAGTAAAGCTGTGTATCGAAGCGAGTCTTCAATGGGAGAGCGAAAGCTGAGCTGGTTATAAGGAGCGTTTAACCTTGCAAAGTCCCAAATAGAGCATTGATGGGGTTAAATGGAACCTGGAGTGAGAGGAGCTGAACCGCGATGGGTAAACAATGAACGTGGTTTGGAGTGAATAGTAAGGTAGTTTCCGGGTTTCATCGCACCTCTTTTGCGGAGCAAGCGGTATTTTCTAATTGAGAGCGATTCCATAGAGGTGCTGACGCGTGGCAAGGCGGGACCCAAGGAAACCGCCTTCCACTGCGCGCCATCGTGCGTTAACCATCGACCAAAGACTCGATGCGATATTGATACATACCGTTGATCTCGAGGCTTGCTATCTAACGGTGATCGCACACAGGACTTGCACGAAGTTTAATCAAAGGCATGTGTTATATGCTGGTGCGGGACCAGGCTCTAATATTCGTTGGATCAATTGAAGAGAAGCGATGCGATAACAGTCGTTGGATGGAGAGACCATTAGCGTTGGGGCCCATGCATATGTGTGTGTTGTTCAATTAAGGTTTTAAGTTAAATAAGGTAAGTGTAATTTGGTTACATTGACCAAGGTTAATTGTATATATGTGGCGGTAAATCTTTATGGATGTCAGGTTATTTATTTAAAAGCGTCGGTTATTAATATAAGGGTGGTAACCTTGGTTATAAGGTTCGACGACAAAGTTGAAGTTCGTAAACATATTACATATCACCAAGGGTCTTAATATTTGACTGAGTACAATACAGTTTGTATATGTAATGACCGTGTGCGTGGAGTAAGTGAGAGCAAAAACGATATTATGACTTGGTTGATATATATAGTACAATATCTGATATATTAAAGTGGAATGTGTGCATAAGAATGACCTGGAACTGATTATAAGTTTAATGCATATGGATACATTTTGAAATGCCTAAGGTTTAAAAACAAAGTCGAGGGTTAATTCAGATATATATAGTCCCGTATGAAATATTGTAAAGATTGAAATATGAATGAATTTATATGTATGGTTTTATAACCATGGAAAAATGAAATATCCGCATTAATTCAATTTTGCCCAGATTTAAAATCAGCAGTTATATATGCAATAGGTGCACAAAAGCACAGTGAACAGGTGAATAAAAACAGGGATAAAAGCATGGGTTTGACAAAGGTAAATAGAGATTACTGGTTTGACAGGTATACATACACAAGTGCACACAATTACAGTGAACCAAAGTATACAGAACAGTCACTCAAAAACTGCAGAAAAGACAAATCCAGTAAATCCAAAATCCAGAAAAGGAGCTGAGTGGAATTGAGATGTATAATTGAAAAATGTAAATGTAAATATTTTTTTATATTGTTTGTGATGCAAAGGCAAGTATCCTAAGGAAAAGAAAAATCCCACTGTAGCATGAAATTTTGTACATATTATTATAATTTTAAATTGAGTTGGATAAAGGAATGAGAAGACAGAAGTCAAAGGTCAGGACTATTCACTTCAAATTCCCTGAGGAATATAAAGAGTCGTGTGATGAATTCTATATATATAATATCACATTGATATGAAGAGAGAAGAAGAGAGAGTAAAATAGAGATTGCAGAGTATAGAAGAGTGAGACAGAGAAGATTAAGAGAAGCAGAGCAGAAAGAGATGCTACAGAACATAGCTGATATCTGAGGAAAATAAAAAAACATTCAGTTTGATAAATTGAGGAAGTTGGAGCTTCCCTATCAAGTTGCAGCTTGATAGCTGTCAGTTGTAGCTGACTGAGGTTGGAGCCTCCTGTAGGTTGGTGCCTGCAGAAAAACAGTGGTGAGAGGGAGTTGGAGCTTGCGTTTGCATCACAACAATAATAAAATGTGGTTTTCTCCCTTTATGGGTTTCCACTTATATCTGGTGTCTCTGTGTATGATGTTTATGTGTTGATCTGATTTATATCATCTGCTTAATACCTGCTGCTCTCATATTAAGTCTACTATTATATCATATTAATACTTGTTGCTCACATTCTAAGATTACTCATATTTTAAGTTGGACATGAAATGAAAGTGTAAATAAGTTTTAATGAAAAATTGTAAAAGTCCATGAATATGTTAAACTGATTCACCCCCCCCTCTCAGTTTAACTAAGGGTTCAACATGCAGCCATTGCCCACTTCATCTTTCTCATGCGTATCGAACCTTGATGCTAATGGTTCCAGCACTCCGTTTGACTTGGGTTTCCAGGTGTTGGATGTGGAGGCTGGTCTCTCTTCTGGGTAGGAGTCGCTCTCTCTGTTTTCTAATTGTGGATTGTTATCTGCTGTGAAGATCCATAGTCGGCATTATGAAGCGGATTTCCAGTTGAGGGATGATGGTATGTTGAAGGATGTGTTATCTTTGTTGAAATATTCTCTCATGGGTTCCTTCCCATTCTCCCCCAACATCAATATTTCTCTTAACTTGGTTTCGACCTCAGTCTCAGTTCGGAAGGATGATTGTGGAAAGTTACCTATTGCTGTTCCTACTCCTTTTTCTCAGCCAGCTCTTCAAGAGAAGGTTACTATTTTTGATCTAGGTGAAGGGTTTTTGGCTCCTTTGGTAAACTATGCCCCTTCAGTCTTTGGCTATAATTTGAGATCTAGTGCAAAAAAAGGTGCTGGTGGGTTTGGGAGGGGGAAATCCACAGCAGCTCAGGGAAGGGGTAGGATCTCTTTTTTGGTGAAAGCTCAGGATAGAGCTATGATGGATGTGCATGATGGGAGGCAGATTTCAATTGACAGGGCACTTAGAGCAAGCCAATCCCTGAAGCCTGGTGTGTGATGAAGATTATGTCCTATAATTGTAGGGGCTTGGCAGGTCCCCTTAAGAAATCTTCTTTCCAGAGGATTATATCTCTGGACTGTCCGGATATTATTCTGCTTCAAGAGACCTTAGGTGAAGGGACTGTGGTCAAAGCTAGATTGGAAGGTTGGTTGCCAGGATGGACTTTTGAGACGTTGGATGCTAGAGGAAGGTCGGGTGGTTTGGTTGTTGGATGGAATGAAAGAAAAATAAAACCTCTGAACCTCTGGGGTATGGAGTCAGTCCTGGGTTTAAAATTTTTGGCATTGGAGCTAGGTGAAGCTTTTAATGTTTTTAATATTTATGGCCCATATCAAGATAGGATCCCTTTCTGGGACTCCCTCCTGGGTAACTCTTTACTCAAGGGGGACTCAGTGATTTTGGGAGGGGATCTAAACTTTTCATTGGGCCAGTCAGAGGTCTGGGGTCCTCATGCACATATTGATTTATTGACTGGGTACTTCACACAAAAATTGGAGGAGAATCTTTTGCTCGATATTGAGCCCATAAAGATGAAACCCACCTGGAGGAACAATAGATGTGATGAGGGAAGAATATCAAAGAGACTTGATCGTTTTCTGGTGGCTGAGCAGATTGTAGACAAGAATTTTTAGATTAGGCAGTGGATTGGATGTGGGGGTGCATCCGATCATTTTCCTATTTTTCTTGAGTTCAAGATTAGGCCTAGGCAGCCCCCTAGCCCTTTAAAGTTCAAAAAAATCTGGCTCAGGGATGACTCTTTTAAAGCTCTTGTTCTTGCTAGGTGGATCCCTTTTAGGGCGGATAGTACTCTTTCTGCGGCTTTTCAATTTGCTGAAAATTTTAAACCCATTAAGGATGCTGTGAAGGTATGGTCAGATGCTAAGAGACAGAGGGAGGATATGGATTTGAAGCAGGTGGAAGAGGATCTTCGCTTGATCTATGAGGGGATTAGAGGAGGGTTTCAATCTCAAGTAGATAAAGATACTCTTGTTTCTCTTGAAAAAAGAAGGAACTCCCTACTTATGGATAAGGAGGAATCTTGGAGGTTGAAAAGTAGGGCCACATGGTTGGCATGTGGGGATGATAATACAAATTTTTTTCATGCATATGCTCTTGGTCGAAAGGTGGCTAATACTATATGGAGTTTAAGAGATGGACAGGGCATTGAGCATTCTACCTTTGAGGCTAAAGCTAAGCTAGGGGTTGAATACTTCAAGGCTCTATTTAAGGCTCCAACTCATGCATCTCTTGTGAAAGTGATAAGAATTGCTCAATTTTTTCCGAGATTTGTGGAGGAGGCAGATAACAGATCATTGATGGTTGAGGTTTCTGAGAAGGAATTAAAGGAGGTTCTTCATAGCTTCCAAAAAGACAAAATTCCTGGGCCAGATGGATGGTCGATCAAATTTTTCTTGGCTCTATATGATGTGTTAGGGGTAGATTTGCTGAAAGTTGTGGAAGATACCAGAATTTCAGGGAGGATTCCTGCTTGTTTTAATTCCACTTTCATAGCTTTAATCCCGAAAGTGGATAACCCTCTTTCTCTGGCTGATTTTCATCTTATCTCTTTGTGCAAATGTATTTATAAAGTGGTAGCCAAGGTGGTTGCGAGAAGACTCAAATGCATTCTGTCTACTCATATCTCTAGTGAACAATTTGGCTTCCTGGATGGTCGTCAAATACATGAAGCTATCAGAACTGCTCAGGAGGCTCTCCACAACATGAAGACCAAGAACCTGAAAGGGACTGTGCTAAAAATAGATCTCTCCAAAGCATATGACCGGGTAAGTTGGTTATATATTCGTATGCTTCTGACTCACCTTGGTTTTGGCATTGGTTTCATAAGATAGATTATGAGTTGTATTACAACTGTCTCTTTCTCTGTTTTGCTAAATGGAGCTGCATCTCCCTTTTTTCATGCTGAAAGGGGTCTGCGCCAGGGCTGCCCCCTTTCTCCCCTTTTGTTTTGATTGGTTGCTGAGGATTTGAGCAGAGCTCTTCAGGAGGCCGAGACACAGGGTTCCTTGAAGGGCATACAGGTTGCTCCTAATTTTTTCATCACTCATCTACTTTTTGTTGATGATGTTTTAATCTTATGCTCTGGATCGGTGCGAGATGCAATCACTATTGGAGATATTTTGGACCTGTTTAGCAAGGCCACTGGTATGGAGGTGAATGCTAGGAAGTCTTCCATCACTACTCATTTTATGAGGGATGAGGAGAGGTGTGAGTTCGGGAGGATCTTTCCCTATAATTCTGCTGGTTTGGATGTTGGGTTGAATTATTTGGGGTTCCATTTAAAACCCAATGATTATAGGAAACATGATTGGAGTTGGTTGCTGGAAAATATAGAAAAGCGCTTAAGAGTTTGGTGTCATAAATGGCTGTTTAGAGCTGGAAGGCTGATTTTAGTTAAGTTTGTTCTGGAGGCTATTCCAGTTTATTGGTTGTCCCTCTCTTAGATTCCAAAGGGTATTTTGGAGGCAGAAAGGAGGATTTTCTTTAGATTCCTTTGGAGTGGGAAACGAGAATCGTTGGTGACCCCTTGGGTTAAGTGGGAGAAAATTGCTGTCCCTAAAGGGATGGGAGGATGGGGACTGAAAAATATTTTTCTATTTGCATAGGCTCTTGTTGCAAAGGGTGGGTGGAGGCTCATCATTGTGGACAGTCTTTGGACACAGGTGATCACACAGAAATATATTTCTCCTTTTTCTATTGTTGGTTGGATAAGGAATCCAAGAAAATCCTTTGCGGGTGGGTCAGTGATTTGGAAGGCACTTGTTAAATCTTTTCACATTCTAGATTCTAGTCTGGCATGGGTTGTGGGTAGTGGCAGGAAGCTTCGGGTTGGTGAGGATCCTTGGATGGGAAGTGTACTACAACACATTCTTCCCAAGCGCACAGTTGAGGCCTTAAGGCAGAGGGGGATTACCTTTCTCTCCCATCTTGTTGATCTGGATCAGAGAAGGTTGGGCATTCAGCCATGGATTTTGGCCTCTTCTTTGGGGCTGGATGCACATGATGAGAGGGCTTTGGCTGTTTATATCCGAGCTTTAAAACAAGATCATATTTTTCTTTAGGATAGGGAAGATACGGTTGCTTGGGATTTTGTTTCTTCGGGGATCTATTCTCCTCGGGCAGGCTACACAAAACTTAGTGCTGGGGTTGTCTTGGGTGAAGAGCTGTGGTGGTGGAAGAAAATTTGGAAACTAAATTTCCCTCCTAAGACTCGCCTATTTATGTGGTGTGTCCTTGAAAATAAAGTCCCCACCTGGGATGTTATTCAACACAGATGTTTTCAGGGCCCTGGCTGGTGTTGTCTGTGCAAATCTGATGAGGAATCAGTTAACCATCTATTCCTCAGCTGTCCTTTCATTAAATGTGTTTGGATGGTATGTTCCAGGTTATTGGGTATACTTTGTAGCTGGGAGGGCTTAATTGTGTCTCATGCATGGGATTTGTGGTGGGTGTCTTATGCTGATCAGAATCTAAAAGCTTTGCCTCTCCTTGTAATCTGGGGTTGTTGGTTGGCACGTAATCGCCTACTATTTGATGGGTTGGTCAGTACACCAGAGATCATTGGTGCCATGACTATAGGACTACACTCTCCTTTTCCTATACATATCCGTGATGCCAATCAGAGGGATATCCTATTGTTGGAAATTGATAGGAGGAATCCTTGGGGTTTTTTCGATGGGGCTATGCAGCAAAATGTTTGTGGTGGAGGGGCTCTGCTGTTTCTTACTGATTCACATTGGTTTGAGATCTCTGTTGGGCTTGGGGAAGGAACAAATAATTATGCTGAATTGCTGAGCCTCAAGATTCTTCTGATGTTCGCTGTGGAGAAAGGTTGCAGAAAGATAAATTTCTATGGGGACTCCTTGAATGTGATAAATTGGATAAAAGGAATTCAGCAATGCAGAGTACACCATTTACAAAATTTGTTTTGCTCTATTAGGGAGATCCTCCTTTCATTTGATTTTTTCTCCTATCAGCATATATATCGAGAAAATAATGATGAGGCTGATCGAGCATCAAAGAGGGGGATTCAACAGGACGAGGGTATCTGGAGAATCAGAGAACATCAGGATGGCGATACCATTGAATATTTACATCCATCTCTATTTGACTGAGAGGCTACAGGTTTCCTATGTTGGCCTGAAAACTAATTGCCAACAGTAACCATACTCATGGTGTGCATTTTACACAACAGCCTATATGAAGATGGTTGTGATACATCACTGTATTTTATCTTGGTTTGCAAACTCGATGGATTGTCTGCAGTGGGCTGGAACTTTTCAACAGGTATGACATCTAAAAGTCACGGGCTGCTTAAACTTGGTGAGTGTTTTTTATCAACATATTTTGTGATGGTGGCTGCGCAACCATTGTTTTATTGCTTGGTTTTCTCGCCTAATGGACTGCTATAGCGGGCTGGACACTCATTTAAATGTCACACATTGTCAATGTCTCTTCCCTGGGTGGTGCTACATTACAGTTTTTATGCTGTGTTTATTTATCTGTTGGTGCATCCATAAGGTTTTATGACTGTCTGGGCTATGATTGGCTCCGTGAAGATCATTATAAATTTCTCTTCTGGGCAATGTTTTCTTCTGAATGGTCTCTTGCTGGACTGCTAAAAGGAGATAGCAGCAGTTCTGTTAATTATATGATGAACATCATGTTTCTCAAATGAATAGAGTAAAAGCCAGATTCTGGTTCTGCACAGGATTGCTTTTCTTTTTGTAACTGTTTTTGCCTACAAACTCTTGGGTTTGTCTTCTTTTATCACACTTTTATGTGAATCACAATGTAATTTTGTACTCACCTGCAGTAATAAAATTACGCTTTTTTCTCGAGGAAAAAAAAATTTAATTTAATATATATATTTCTATGTTGATTTTAATGAACATTATAAATTTTTTATCTCAATTTGCTAACTATTAGCACAATCACATTACCTATGTGGTTGATATATACCACTAAAGATATATGAAATATATTTACAATCACATTCACTAATATGTTTGATATAAGTTTATAGGCCTATATCCACCACCCACTATATGTATTTTACCAAAATAATCATGATATATTTATGAATATAATTACCAATATATTTTATATATCTACTTGTAATATTTTAATAATATAAACTATATTGATACTATATATTAAACTAATATATATATATAATTTGATAATAAAATATTATTAAATTTTTTGAATATATTAATACTTATAACTCAAACTATACTAAAATTAAAATATAACATAACCATAGTATTTTATTACGATTTATAATAAGTATATATCTCTTACAAATATAACAAGATATTATTGATAGTATAATCCAAAAGAACTAATAACCTCAAGGGTCTAATATTATAAACCCAAGGAATTGGTGAACCCAAGGGAAAAATATTAAAAAACTAAGAGATCAAGAAGCTCAAAAGATCCATATTAAAAAGAGAATAGATTAATAAAGTCTATAAATTAATATTTTAAATACAAATGAATGATAAACTCACAAGATTATTAATATTATAAACCGAAGAGAATAATCAACTTTATGGATTGTTAATATTATAAACCCAATGAATTAAAAGTATAAAGGATTAATAGACCCAATGGATTGATATTAAAAGCCCAAGGAAATAATAAACCCAAGGGATCAATAAGGCCAAGGGATTAATATTAAAAAGATAAGAAATTAATAAACCCTAAGAATTAATATTTTAAACTCAAAAACCTAAGTTATTAATAAACCATAATAACCAATATTTTAAACTCAAAAGATTAATAAACCCAAGGGATTATTAATATTATAAACCAAAAGAATGAATAAACACAAGGGTTTAATATTATAAACCAAAGGAATCGGTGAACCCAAGGGATAAATATTAAAAACAATACAGGATCAATAAGGCCAATGGATCAATATTAAAAGCACAAAAGATTACTAAACCCTAAGAATAAAGGTTTTAAACTAAAAAACCTAAGTAATCAATATACCCTAATATTGATATTTTAAATTAAATATATTAATAAACCCAAGACATTAATAATAATATAAACCAAAAGAAGTAATAAACCCAAGGGTTTAATATTATAAACCAAATTAATTGGTGAACCCAAGGGATAAATATTAATATTATAAACCAAGAAATTAATAAATCCTAAAAATTAATATTTTAAACTCAAGAGATTAATAAACACTAGGAATTAATATTTTAAACTCAAGAGATTAATAAAGCCAAGGGCTTATTAATATTATAAACAAAAAGAACTAATAAAGCCAAGGGTTTGATATTACAAACCAAATGAATTGGTGAACCCAAGTGATAAATATTAAAGACATAAGTGATCAATAAGGCCAAGGGATCAATATTCGAAACACAATAGAATAGAAAACCATAAGAATTAATATTTTTAACTCCAGAGATTCTAAGACCCAAGTGTGGTTTAATATTATAAACAAAAATAACTAGTAAACTAAAGGGTTTTATATTATAAAACCAACGAATTGGTGAACCCAAGGGATAAATATTAAAAACCTAAGTGATAAATAAGACAAAGGGATCAATATGAAAAACATAAGAGATTAATAAAGCTTGCAAATTAATACCTTAGACAAAAAGGTTTGATAAACTCACATGATTATTAATATTATAAACTCAAGGGAATATTATTAAACCTAAAAGATTAATATTATAAACCTCAAGTATATAAAAACCTTTAGGTAAATACTATAAACCGTAAAATAAACATGGTTGGCCATGTTTGAATTAAAAATTGAGACAATTGTTTTCATAATGCGACGTTGGACGAAGAATGACCATGTTTTTCCATGGTTGATTTTCATATTGAGACAATCTTTGTCACAATGTAACATTCGACCATGGAAGACCTTGATTCACTACTACTAACTATGATTAACAATGGTAGACAATGGTTGATTTTCATATAGAGACAATGTTTTTCATAATGTGACATTGGAACATGCATTAATATTAAAGTGTATGACTAATATTTAACGCCTAATATTACCCACCTAAAGAATTAGGAAACCCATGGGATTAATGAACCCTAATAATTAATATCTTAAACTCAAAACCTAAGAAACAAATAAATCCTAAGAATTAATAATTTAAAATGAAGAGATTAATAAACTCAAGGGATAATTAATATTATAAAACAAAAGAACTAATAAACCGAAGGGTTTAATATTATAAACCATAGGAATTAGTGAACCCAATGGATAAATATTAATATTATAAACCAAGAAATTCATAAAGCATAGGAATTAATATTTTAAACTCGAGATATAAATAAAACCTAAGACTTAATATTTTAAACTTAAGAGATTAATAAACCCAAGGGATTGTTAATATTATAAACCAAAATAATAAACCCAAGGGTTTAATATTACAATCCAAAGAAATTGGTGAACCCAAGGGATACACATTAAATACCTAAAGGATCAATAAGGCCAAGGGATCAATATAAAAAAGAGAACAATAAACCCTAAGAATCAATATTATGAACCGAAATATTATAAGCCCCAATGTTATAAACTCTAAATATTAAACAGAATATTATAAGCCCTAATATTAAACACAAATATTATAAGCCCAATATTAATCCCTAATTATAAACGCTATATATTAGAATCTATATTATAACCCAACATATTACGCCATAATGTAAATCATAATATTAAAACTCAAAAGATTAATAAACCCAAGGGATTATTAATATTATAAACCAAAAGGAATAATAAACGTGAGGGTTTAATATTATAAACCAAAGGAATTAGTGGATTGAGGGGATAAATATTAAAAACCTACATGATCAATACGACAAAGGGACCAATATTAAAAACACAAAATATTATTAAACCCTAAGAATACAATTTTAAACTCAAAAACCTAAGAAATTGATAAACCCTAATAATTAATATTTTAAATTAAATAGATTAATAAACTCAAGACATCATTAATATTATAAACCAAAAGAAGTAATAAACCTAAGGGTTTAATATTATAAACCAAAGTATTGGTGAACCCAAGGGATAAATATTAATATTATAAACCAATAGATTAATAAACCCTAATAATGAATATTTTAAACTCAAGAGATTAACAAACCCTAAGAATTAATATTTTAAACTCAAGAGATTAATAAACCTAAGGGGTTATTAATATTATAAACAGAAAGAACTAATAACACTAAGGGTTTGATATTACAAATGAAAGGAATTGGTAAACCAAATGGATAAATATTAAAAACCTAAGGGATCAATAAGGCCAAGCGATCGATATTAAAAACAATAGAGATTAATAAAACCTAAGAATTAATATTTTTATCTCAAAAACCTAAGAAATTAAAAAACAAATTAATATTTTTAACTCAAGAGATTCTAATACCCAAGGGTGGTTTAATATTATAAACGAAAAGAACTAATAAACCCAAGGGTTTTATATTATAAACCCAAAGAATTGGTGAACCCAAGGGATAAATATTAAAAACCTTAGGGATCAATATGAAAAACATAAGGGATTAATAAAGCCTAAAAATTTATATCTTAAACAAAAAGGTTTGATAAACTCACATGATTATTAATATTATAAAACCAAGGGAATAATATTAAACCTAAGATATTAATATTATAAACCTCAAGTATACAAAAACCTTTAGATAAATATTATAAACCTCAAGTATATAAAAACCTTTAGATAAATATTATAAACTTCAAGTATATAAAAATCTTTAGATAAAAATTATAAATCGTAAAATAAACATGGTTGAGCATGCTTGATTTAAACACCGAGACAATTGTTGTCACAATGCGACGTTGGACGAAGAATGACCATGTTTTTCCATGGTTGATTTTCATATTCAGACAAACTTTGTCACAATGTGACATTCGACCATGGAAGACCTTCATTGATTATGACTAACTATGATTAACAATGGTAGCCCATGGATGATTTTCATATTGAGACAATGTTTTTCATAATGTGACATTGGACCATGTATTAATATTAAAGTGTAAGACTAATATTTAATGCCTAATATTACAAACCCAAAGAATTAGAAAACTTAAGGGATTAATAAACCCTAAGAATTAATATCTTAAACTCAAAACCTAATAAATTAATAAACCCTACGAATTAATAATTCAAACTTAAGATTATTAATATTATAAACCAAAAGAACTAATAAACCCAAGGGTTTAATATTATAGACCAAAGGAATTGGTGAAGCTAAGGGATAAATATTAATATTATAAACTAAGAAATTAATATAGCATAAGAATTAATACTTTAAACTCAAGAGATTAATAAACCATAAGAATTAATATCTTAAACTCAAGATATTCACTACAAGAAAAAATGACATTGGTGAGGGGCGAAAATGGTCACCATAAGCTCATTGGTGAGGGTCAAAAGAACCTTCGTCACCAAAAATTGAACATCACCAAAGGTGGCATTGCCGAAAGTATAGGTGTTGTGGTGACATTCAAGGTCCGTCACTAATAATGATTTATAGAAACGGATAGTGACCATCACCATTTCATATGAGCAATGGTGACGGACAATAGCCTCTTTCACCAAAAACTAAACGTCACCAAAAGTATGTGTTGTGGTGACATTCAAGGTCCGTCACGAATATTGATTATAATGACGGATTGTGACCATCACCATTTCATATGTACAACAACGATTTTTTGTGATGGAATTTTCATGGTCGTCACTATTAGTACATATATATGGCGACATCCATTGACTGTCACCATAAACTCATTGGTGACATCAAGGTCTGTCACAAATAATGACTATAATGAAAAACAATGACTCTCACCATTTCATATCAACAACAAATATTTATGGTGACGGACCTTTAATAGTCGTCACTATTGATGTATATATGGTGGCGTTCGTTGACCTTCACCATTTCATATTTTGGTGAGGGTCGAAAAATGTCACCATAAGCTCACTGGTGATGGTCAAAAAATCATCCGTCACCAAAAAATGATCGTCCTCATTCCCTATGAATATCAGGGCACGATGGAATCGAACCACCAACCTCCTACTTGTAAAGCACATGCTCTTCCATTGAGCTAGCACTCTTTAAAGAATTATACTTTAAACTAGTAATTGCCCCTAAAGGTGCAAAGATACACTAAAGGAATAGAAAATCAAAGAAGATCAAAAGTTGCTAGAAATAATATGTGCAATATACATAATAAAAAGACAATAAGAATAACTTTTGATATAATCTAACAAAGCATGTACTACGTACGAGAATAATTGGAAAGAACAACTAGAAATTTGAATCACAAAATAACAATATAAAAGAACATGCAATAGGAAAGGAAAAACTCCATAGTTTGAGAAATATGACCAATCCATGGGCCTGTTCTTATATATTGATATAGATAACAAAATAGAAATCTAGATTTATGAAATTCAAGTATCACACAAGAATGTCTTGAACAAATATCAATAAACATAAACATAAAATGTCTTGAACAACCAATAAACATAACAACATGAACCTCAGGAGAAATTGTGCGGGGATAAAATATGAAGGTAAATCACTAGAGAAGTATTCAAAGAAAATGATGAAAAGTGTGTCTAGAAAGAACTGAGAAACCTCTGAAGTAAACCACACATTTATCATCGTGACTAGTACACTTGAAAAAACAGATCAGAATAAATCATGAACTATTCCACCAAAAAACAATGAATTTTTCCACTAAAATACAGTTTCAAATTAATCACTAGCATGACGCTAACTTCACTGCAAAAATAGGGAAGTTTCAAGACAATGTATAATAGCTTGCATGGCAATCGCGTTGATAAAACCTTCCAAGGAATAAGACCACATCAGTCAACAAGAGTGCCATGAAAGAAGTGGCTCCTAGGAATCTCAATAAAAGCAATATGTATGTAAGGGAGTCACCTAGATCAACGATCATCATTAAATAATCAACATGGAAATAGGTGTTGAAATTTTCTAATGGAATCCTCTTTGGATTCACTAGTTAGGAAGAAAGCAAAAGGTTTCATCAAGAATTCTAACTTACATAATTTTGGGATTAGAATATGATGACATATTGATGAAGCAGATCAAGAAAATGAAACTCTTTCATTCTAAGGAAACCTGCTACAGGATGAATCAAAAGGAAAAGAATGAGGTACATGTATATATATGTTGACACGGGATGCTATGAAGTCATGCCATGTGGTTGCAGGTAGTATACTTCTATCTTTAGAAGTATGATCAAAATAGAAAGCAAAAAATCTTCTAGTGCATAATTTTCCAAAAGGGCATGATCTACACTAGATGAAATCGACCTAATATGTCCTCATATGGAATATGAGGTGGTTGTACATTATCAAGGAACTGCACAATGGAAGTCCCTGTGAATTAAATAAAATTGTGGAGAAAGAAAAAGGAAGATATCATGGGAAGTACAACCATGGAAAGAAGCAATCAAAATCCAAGGAAGCCCAGAAGACTTGACTAGGATATCTCTAGGGAAGATATGTGGACTCTAATAAAAGTCTGGAAAAGATAGAGACCCTTGACAATACATATCTTTAGGAGATAAAAAAGGATGTCGATGCCTACAAGAAGGATGTCATGGTGAAAGATCATCCCTAAGGTAAATTTTGATTTAAGTATTCATATTTATATTTGAATAATATCTGATGAGCTTATTTAGAGAAACCAAAGGGAAGTATATGTATTCCATAGGTTGATAACCATATTTCAGGATGTAAGAGCGTTGGAAGAAGTATGGTTCGAAGGAAAGAAACATGATATGAAGGTAGACCAGATGAAAAATTGATGGATCACTTTCAGAAAAAATGAAAAGTGATGGGTAATTTGAGCCCTAATGAAGATACCCCAAAGATGAAGACTCCTCAACAACCAAGAAATTCATGACATCAAAGAAAGTAATTCTTCATGAGCAACTCGGTGTTTTCATCATTGCTACTGTTGTGGTTCCTATGTTTTGGCCAGATTGGCAAGAACAAAAGACAAGACAACATCAAACCACTTTGGGATCCTAGGATCTTGCCCTCCTAGATCTAGAGAGGGATACCTCTATATATGTAAAGAATGATATATCTTTAAAGGTCAAATTAAGGTATTAGGCTAGTTATAAAGCATAGGGTTTTTTGATTTGTTTTTTTGGTTGGAGATCATTAACTGAGAAGGTTATGTGAAGTGAAAAAGGAACTAAATAGAAGGATGTTTCAGCATGGGAAAATAGGTCAAGAGAAGTGCCAATCCATTGGGCTATGGAGTCATAAAAGGGTTTACTTTCATAACAACTATCCAAGGGTTTCCATAGGGAAAGTCATCTATACTAAATGATCTTTCTAGATAGATGGTGGAATGGAACATTAAGAATGGGAGAAAGAAAGAGACCAAAGTGTAGCCTAAGATCAGGTAATGACTTTGAACCTATCCTTCTTTTGACATACATTTAAAGGAAACTCTCAATAAAGACACAAAGGGTAGCTTAAGATCAAGAAAAGACTTTTAAATTAACCTGCTTTCAACATACTCTCAAGGAAAACAATCCAACAGTCCTCATAACTAGTTTCAAAAGGTAGAAAAAATTTAAGATTAAACACAGAGTAAGGCCTAAGATCAAAGAAAGAATTTTAACCTTCACTTCTTTTGACACCAACTCAAAGAGATCTTAGAAAGGCTAACTTTTGGAAAAGGAACCTAGTGGACAGAGCTAACTCTCAATCCCTAGTTTCCCAATTATTTCAACTGAAACCAAACCAGAACATCTAAGAAACAAACTCTAAATTCATACATCAGTAAGTATGGGCAAACCAAATTCTATATTGGTTAAATTATGTTGAATTTGTTCTTAGATACACCATTAGAGGAAAACATAAAGATAAATATTCGACAGTGACATTTAGGGTACTTCCAACAGTATGTATTAATCCATGCTTGCTGTTCTTTATCAAAGAATAATGTACAGTATGAAAAAAACATGAAAGGAGACAATTACAGTAAGGAAAACATCACCAATAATATAGACTAGGATCCTGTGAATCTGCTTGTTCAATTTATGTGAAAAACTAGTCACATACTTCGAGTCCAATGGCTCTTTACAGTCCAAACTTCTCTTCCCAGCCTACTATAATACAGACTACTCAGCTACTTCCCATCAATAACAGTTCTAACAATCAATAACATCCCAACAACCAATAACAAATTTTTAGTGAATACTTATAGGTGAATGAGGAGGTAGAGTAGTGGATATGAACTTGAATGATCCATTAAGATAGAGGGGAGGAAGAATTAGAATTCCCACTCTGCATAATGTCTTTGCATTAACTTGTTTGGTACCCTTTAGGCTGGTCTAGAAGTCTTTGTCAGATTGACCATAACTTCAGATATGTTCTTTGAAGTACTCTTCTGGTTGTAGTACTCTGTTTTGCCTTCTGAGATAAGTAAGGTGATATAAGGTCTTGTAGGTCTTCCATACTTGTAACTAATGCACTAACAGTTCTTAGGACTCTTTTTTAGGGTAAAAACTATTCTAGTGTTCGATGAGGCATGGAAAATGCTGTGATAATTTGTCCTTCTTGGGAAAAAGAACATTTTGCTGATATGAAAGCATTGATATAACTTGTTTATGTGATTTAGGCTTCATTAAGTCTTCTTGATCATTCTTATGGTATTCATATGACTCTTTATCCTTTTTAACATTGAATTATCAGTGTTCAGTCTTCAATAAAAGGCTTTAATCCTTTTGATCTCTCACTGATACTCTTTGCTGCTTCTTCTAACCTGTTTCTGTGAATTTACAGGTTTTAGGAGTACTGGAGGGTCTATGCCAGGGTTTAATAACCTGATATTAAATAAAATATGTTTCAAACCCTCTCAGGGGTGTATTCTCTGTGATCTTTGGCTCTGGAAATGTATTCTACGCTCTATATCACCTTGACTGTGACTGCAGAGACAGTCTAATTTATCACCATTTGAAACCTGCAAAACAAACGATAAAAATATTATAAAAACCAGCGGAGTGGGGGAGGACTTCTTTAGAGGACCCAGGAGGATGGAAGGGTATTGAGGGGAAATATGAGCGCAGTAGAAAAAGGGCTGAAAAACCATGGCGAAGGTGAAAAAAAATAGATCTGATGGAGTTTGGGGCGTCGAGTGTTGTAGACCGTCGGATTAGATTCAAACAGTGGTGATCTTTGGTGGAGATCTGTCGACGAAACTGTTTGGAGGATTAGATGAATGGGGGATGAGATTAAATCAGGTCCGTTGGATTGAAATGATCGACGACATATATCAGTGGAAGGAGTCGTTTGAGAAATTGGATGAAAAAAAATGGACGCGGTTGTGATGAATTGTGAGCCATTCGATCAGAACAGATCGACGACTATGATTAAACCTGAAATCACATTGCGGAGGGTGGTAAGGCGGAAAACCGGAATTTTTTTCACATGGCTCTGAGGGGGGTAAGCGATTTCCGAAAAAAAACGCGATTTCACTCAGTGATCGCCACGTGGAAATCCAAAACCACCTATTTTGCATCTTTTTGGAATGTTAACTCGTGGGCATAAAAATTTTACGAAATGCATCCTTAGCCATTGGATGATGAGCGGAAGATCTGACAGTGCGGGTTTCGTGTGATGGGAAGTAAGATGCACGGGGCAGAGGTGGGCCATTAGGTTTTTTCTTGACCGTAGGATTATGTGAATGGATGGCCTTGATCTGTTGTCGAGACGGAGATATGTTGGGTCGTCGGGTTAAATCCCAACCATTGGATCTTACGAATGAACGGTCGTGATTGAAATATGGAGCGACAATGTTTTAAAAGGGGGCAATGAAGTGTTATATGGATGGAAGGATAGATCCTGGCCGTTGGATCTATAGAGTGGATGACGGAGATTAAAAGGTGGGGCGGAGAGTATGGGAAATGAAAACGAGTGGAGGGATAATGCGCAATGGCCATCGATCTATGTAGATCGACGGTCTATATTCACTCTAGACCATATCATTGGGGAATGATAAAAACAAAAGGGAAGAAGAGTTTAGGGAAGGTTTTAAGGCCTTCAGCACCTGACTACCAAGCTTCAGGTCGCATGAGGCCGGGGCTAAAGAATATAAGCCCTCGGGGGCTTAACACTTCAATGGAGTGGAAACACTGCTTTTAAGCCTTTTGAAGGGTTTTTGAGGGTTTTAGCAATGGGGTTTTTGCTTCTAAGCGCTCGGTTGTGGGACTGGGGTTATATGGGGAAAGGGGCTACAGAATATAAGCCCTCGGGGGCTTAAACCTGTTATAGTGAAAATAGGATGATTTTAGGCCCAAAATTAGTGCTTTTAAAGCCAAATGAGGGGTTTTGGTAGATACAAAGGGGGATTTTAAAACCAAATAAAGGGAATATGGTTTAAAAGGGGATTTAGGAAGATTTAGAGGTTGAAATGAAAGGTTTTGTGGGGTTTTGAAAGGGAAAAAAGTGGTGAAAATGGAGACTTTGTGAGAGTGAAATGGAGAAAGTGGAGGGCTCTTTAAAGCATTTTCTTCATAGTAGAACAACAAGTTTTGAATGTCTTTGATGGAAACAGCAGTGAAGATTATAGTGAAGAATAGAAAACACATGGAGGCTTCAAGAATGATAGATTTACAAAGGAAATGTTTCTCTTGAAGGCTCAGAAACATATTTAGCCACCTATTTGCTATGCCAAAATTTTATAGCTGGCTCGCAGTGGCTCCACATGGGGATGGAATCTTCTTGAAGGTGTCAAGAATCTCATAAAAATTCCTTTGGAAGTAGGCCAGATGCCTGGCACTTGACCATATTTTCCTCTTTGATCAGTTGCTACAAACATGATGGATATTACATCAGGAGAAAACATTATCCCAAGCAACTACCTACCCATCCTACTGTCCTAGCATTTTTTCTTCAAGGTGCACTTAGACTTGCAGACCTTTCACATCATCAATTTTTTATTGAAAGCAAAAACTAATCTAATTCTACCCTTATTTCTCCATGAGACCAGATTAAACAGTTGGACTCATAGCTTCTCTACCTAAACTAATATCTGCTAGGATTAAACTATCTGACAGATTTTCATTCTCTACATTCTAAAACAGAAATTGAAACACAACCAAACCAGGATTATACTTTCTAATTTGCTGTGGGTCCATGGCATAAGGACAAACTGCTCATGGACTGAACTTTGCAGAAATTAAAAAAAACTAACTAAATGCTCACAGGCTAAGCTTTATTGAGATTTCCTACCTACCCTATTCTAATATTGAAAATATCTGATGCTCTATGTGATACAATAGTGCCAGTGTAGCCAGTCAAGCATTAATAACAAAGGGTAGAAAACCTGACTGCTTGTCAAAGATAACCACAAGGTACTCTGAATGTGGGTCTTCAAAACCAAAGCCACCACCAGTGGTGACCACTCCTAATGCATATGGCTCTTGCAAAGGGTCAATTCTTGGGAACTTGAGCCAATCAGGGCCTCCATATATTCTGCCATAGGATCAGCAAAAACATGATATAAAATTTCCTCCTTTAGGCCTTCCATGACTGGTAGGCTATCTGCATCCTTGACAGCTTTGATTACTGCATCTTCAACGTGGTTCTTGAAAGCACAATCATCCTTTTCCTGGTTGGGAGTATTTAGCAGGTAAGTCTCAACCAGGACTAATTCTTCTTCCACTGGATCCATAAAAAGATTCCTTTGAGAAAAAAAATATTCCTCTTCTTCATTGTAACCTGAATTGGAGGACTCATCATATTTGGCAGTGCTTCCGTCTTGTAGCTCTAAGACATTCTGATTTGAGGGGCTGAGCTCAGTGAAAAAATTAACATATTCTTGAGTAGGAGCTTCTTTGATTACCTCAACCCTTTCAAGAGGAGGTTCAGGATATTCAACTTGCTCAAGAGTTTCTTCATTGCTTTCTTCCTCATCCTTTGAGCTAAAAGGCTACTGAATTGCACCCTCATGGAAATTATTACTGATGATCTGATACATAGTAGAAGGAAGATCCAATGAATCTTTGTCTGCTATCAGGTTTTCATAATTTTCTTCATCAGTATCATAGATAGCCTTCATTGGCTCATTACTTTCTTGAAGTTGATGGACATGATCTTCCTCCCACAAATCTACTGATGATTGTCCTGCAGGATTAGCTTCTATTTGGAAATAATCATCATCAGAAAGATCAAAACTAGGAAAATTATCATTGTAAGCAATGTTACCAATCAAACCTACTGGATTCTCAGCAAGTCTTTCTTAAAAGTAATATGCAAGTTCATCTTCTGATTTAAAATCTTGTTTATCATACATGCTTCGCATGTTTCTTATATCTTGCAGTGATCTGGTTTGTTTTTCCTGAGGACAAAGTGTAGGTATTTTTGAATAAGCATTTCTAGTTTCATCCTCATATTCTTCCTCTTTATGCTTAGCAATTTTCTGGTTGTCTCTATCAATCTTTCCATCTTGGTTTCTGCAGAGATCAACCTTATTTTCTCTTCTTGGTCCTTATTTATTGCATTTAATTTTTCCTCCCTGTACCATATGTTGTATTCGACAGTAACTGCTATGTTTTTCATTTCTTCCAGGCTTGCAGGCTCTGTTTCTCTTATATAGAATTCCACCTCAGGGTTAAAAGAACTTGGATAGTGCAATAGGGCCCATCCCAAGGGTGGTTTTATCTCAGTAGGTATTGCATTGTATACTTTATTGAACCTGGCTGAAAAGTCTTGTACTATCTCTCCTGGTTGCCTCTTCAAATTTTGGTATTCTTCTAGGATGATGAAAACATTTCCCAGGTCTGCCCATTTATCAAGGAAAACTTGAGCAAATTGATGAAAATTGATAATGCTTGCGGCTGGAAGGTCCTTAAACCAACTCTTAACCTTTCCTTGTAATGATACGGCAAAAATTATAATATGCACATCATCTTCTTCTATTTCAAATAAGTCAAGTACATCCTCAAGATTTTGAATGTGTTGCTCAGCAGTGACCCTTTTATTTTCTCCATAAAAAAGGGGCAGCTTATTTGTAAGTCCTGCAGGAAGGGGCTGGAAGATAAGAGGAAAAACTAAAGGCTTATATCTGTCTATGACCTTTGTGGGTGTAGGTAGTGCAACAAGATACCTATGACTGCTTGAAGTTTCATTAGGGGTAAGAGGTACAACATGAGGCTCTTGTTTCACTAGGTTTTTCACAAGTGTATAGGTCTACTCATGGTCTGAAAACTAAGGCTTAATATTTTTCCCATAATCAATGTGGACCTCATCTTTGTACACTTTATTAGGCTTAAAGTAGGATACGACATAGTTGTAGATAAAAACAATGATTTCTTGAAACCAAATCCAGCCTGAATGTTCTATCCTTCTAGAATGTCTGGCCGCATTTCACGTTCTTCCTCCAGTGGAGTCTTTAGGTCTATCAGAAATTGTGGAGTCACCAGGTGGAGGGTTCTCAAATTTTTAATGAGGGTTGTTGTCCACCATCAGCATTTGAATACCAATAAAGGCTAATTGGTCTTTATTCCCCAGTGGAGTCGCCATTATGTTGTGGTTCCTGTGTTTTGGTCAGATTGGCAAGACCAAAAGACAAGACAACATCAAACCACTTTGGGATCCTAGGATCCAGTCCCCCTGGATCCAGAGAGGGATCTCTCTATATATGTAAATAATGATATATCTTTAAAGGTAAAATTAGGTATTAGGCTAGTTATGAAGCACAAGGTTTTTTGATTTGTTTGTTTGGTTGGAGATCATTAACTGAGAAGGTTAAGTGAAGTGAAAAAGGAACTAAATAGAAGGATGTTTCAACATGGGAAAATAGGTCAAGAGAAGTGCCAATCCATTGGGCTATGGAGTTGTAAAAGGGTTTACTTGCATAACAAATATCCAAGGGTTTCAATAGGGAAAGTAATCTATACCAAAGGGTCTTTCTAGATAGATGGTGGAATGGAACATTAAGAATGGGAGAAAGAAAGAGACCAAAGTGCAGCCTAAGATCAGGTAAGGACTTTGAACCTATCCTGGTTTTGACATACATTCAAAGGAAACTCTCAATAAAGACACAAAGGGTAGCTTAAGATTAAGGAAATACTTTTAACTTAACTTGCTTTCAGCATACTCTCAAGGAAAACAATCCAGCAGTCCTCATAACTACTTTCAGAAGGTAGAAAACATTTAAGATTAAACACAGAGTAAGGCCTAAGATAAGAGAAAAAATTTTAACCTTCACTGCTTTTGACACCAACTCAAAGGGATCTTAGAAAGGATAACTGTTGGAAAAGGAACCTAGTGGATAAAGCTAACTCTCAATCCCTAGTTTCCCAATTATTTCAGCTAAAACCAAACCATAACATCTAAGAAACAGACTCTAAATTCATACATCAGTAAGAATGGGCAAACCAACTTCTATATTGGTTAAATTATGTTGAATTTGTTCTTAGATACACAATTAGAGGAAAACATAAAGATAAAGATTTGACAGTGAGATTTAGGGTACTTCCAACAGTATGTCCTAATCTATGCTTGTTGTTCTTTATCAGATAATAATGGACAGTATGAAAAAAACATGAAAGGAGCCAATTACAGTAAGGAAAACATCACCAATAATATAGACCAAGATCCTGTGAATATGCTTGTTCAATTGATGTGCAAAACCAGTCACATACTTCGAGTCCAATGGATCTTTACAATCCAAAATTCTCTTCTCAACCTACTATAATACAAACTACTCAGCTACTTCCCCTCAATAACAGTTCTAACAATCAATAAAATCCCAACAACCAACAACAAATTTTCAGTGAATACTTATAGGTGAATGAGGAGGTAGAGTAGTATATATGAACTTGAATGATCCATTAAGACAGAGCGGAGGAAGAATTTGAATGCCCACTCTGCATAATGGCTTTGCATTAACTTGTTTGGTACCCTTCAGGCTAGTCTGGAAGTCTTTGTTAGATTGAACATAACTTCAGATATGTTCTTTGAAGTACTCTTCTGGCTGTAGTACTTTGTTTTGCCTTCTGAGATAAGTAAGCTGATAGAAGGTCTTGCAGGTCTTCCATAATTGTAACTAATGCACTGACAGTTCTTAGGACTCTTTGTCAGGGTAATAATTTTTTTGGTGTTCGATGAGGCATGGAAAATGCTGTGATAATTTGTCCTTATTGGGAAAAAGAACATTCTGCTGATATGAAAGCACTGATATAACTTGTTTATGTGATTTAGGCTTCATTAAGTCTTCTTGATCATTCTTATGGTCTTCATCTGAGTCTTTATCCTTTTGAACATTTAATTATCAACGTTCAGTCTTCAATAATAGGCTTTAATCCTTTTAATCTCTCATTGATACTCTTTGCTGCTTCTTCTAACCTATTTTTGTGAATGTACAGGTTTTAGGAGTTCTGAAGGGTCTATGCTAGGGTTTAATAACCTAATCTTCAATAAAATATGTTTCAAACCATCTCAGGGGTGTCTTCTCTATGATCTTTGGCTCTGGAAATGTCTTATGTGTTCTATATCACCTTGATTGTGACTGCAGAGACAGTGTAATTTATCACCCTTTGAAACCTACAAAACAAATGATAAACATATTATAAAATCCAGTGGAGTGGAGGAGAAATGCTTCAGAGGGCTCAGGAGGATGGAAGAGTATTGAGGGGAAATATGAGCATAGCAGAAAAACGGATGAAAAACCATGGCGAAGGTGAAAAAAAATAGGTTTGATGGAGCTTGGGGTGTTGTGGGTTGTAGACCGTCAGATTAGATTCAAACAACGGTGATCTACGGTGGAGATCCATCGACGAAACTGTTTGGAGGATTAGATGAATGGGGGATGAGATTAAATAAGGGTTGTTGGATTGAAATGATCGACGACGGATATCAGTGGAATGAGTCGTTTGAGCGGTTGTATGAAAAACAAATGGATGCGGTCGTGATGAACTGTGAGCCGTTCGATTAGAACAGATCGACGATTATGATTAAACTTGAAATCACATTGTGGAGGGTGGTAAGGCAGAAAACCATAATGGTTTTCACGCGGCTCTGAGGGAGGTAAGCGATTTATGAAAAAAATGCGATTCCACTCAGCAATCGCCATGTGGAAATCGAAAACCGCCTATTTCGTGTTTTTTTGGAACGTTACCTCGTGGGCATAAAATTTTTGCAAAATGCATCCTCAACCGTTGGATGACAGGTGGAAGATCTGACAGTGTGGGTTTCGTGCGATGAGAGGTAAGATGCATAGGGCGGAGGTGGGCCATCGGGTTTTTTATTGACTGTCAGATTATGTGAATGGACGACTATGATCTGTTGTCGAGACAGAGATATGTTGGGCCGTCGGGTTAAATCTCGACCATTGGACCTTACAGATGAACAGTCATGATTGAAAGATGGAGTGACAATGTTTTAAAAGGGGGAAATGAAGTGTTATATGGATGGTGGGATAGATCCTGGCCGTTGGATCTATAGAGTGGATGACATAGATTGAAAGGTGGGGTAGAGAGTATGGGAAATGAAAACGAGTGGAGGGATAATGCACGATGGCCGTTGATCTGTGTAGATCGACAGTCTATATTCACTCCAGACCATATATTCAGGGAATGATAAAAACAAAAGGGAAGAAGAGTTTAGGGAAGGCTTTAAGGCCTTTAGCACTTGACTATCGAGCTTCAGGTCGCATGAGGCCGGGGCTAAAGAATATAAGCCCTCGGGGGCTTAACACTTCAATGGAGTGGAAACACTGCTTTTAAGCCTTTTGAAGGGTTTTTGAGGGTTTTAACAGTGGGGTTTGTGTTTATAAGCACCCGGTTGCAGGGCTGGGGTTATATGGGGAAAGGGGCTACATAATATAAGCCCTCGGGGCTTAAACCTGTTATAGTGCAAATACGCTGATTTTAGGCCCAAAATTAGTGCTTTTAAAGCCAAATGAGGGGTTCCGGTAGTTACAAAGGTGGATTTTAAAACCAAATAAAGGGCAGTATATGGTTTAAAAGGGGATTTAGGAAGATTTAGAGGTTGAAATGAAAAGTTTTGTGGGGTTTTGAAAGGGAAAAAAGTGGTGAAAATGGAGACTTTGTGAGAGTGAAATGGAGAAAGTGGAGGCCTCTTTAAAGTATTTTCTTCATAGAAAAACAACAGGTTTTGAATGTCTTTGATGGAAACAGCAGTGAAGATTATAGTGAAGGATAGAAAACACATGGAGGCTTCAAGAATGAAATATTTACAAAGGAAATGTTTCTCTTGAAGGCTCAGAAACATATATAGCCACCTGTTTACTATGCCAAAATTTTATAGGTGGCTAACAACTGCTACAGGTCCCTAATTAAGGGTGGGGGGGCTGGTAATAAGTTTCTTACCTAGTAGAAACTTGGAAACAAGTCCCTAGGAGCCTAGACAAGTCCTCAGCTAAGAGGGATTCTTAACAAGTCCTTGGATAAGAGGGAGCTTGATAACATTCCTTGATAGGAATGGGTATGTCCTCCCTAATTAAGAGGGGGAGATAGACGTATCATTGTGGTCTCCACCTAGAAGACAAAATGTGGGATTGGATAATCATCTGGCATCTGATACTCTTCTGAGGATGTATTAGGGTATCCAAGGTAAGAGTAGTCGTGAAAGGACGGGTATTCTTTGAGGATTAGCTATCTCCAAAAGAATAGTCCTATGAGGTCATACTCGGTGAACACGCGGGTGGAGTATGTACCTTGGAGACAATGATGAAGATGTCTATAATCATTGGTCTTACCAGCATTGTAGTTTATGGTATCATGAAGAGATGGAGTTGTTAATAAAGGCCTTGCACTGTGACAATTATGGTTAATAAAATGCTATAACAGATGGATTACCAATCGAATTCTTCTTATGAGATTCTTCAGGTTGAGAGTGACCATGTACCATTATGAATACCTACCTAGTTAAGAGGGAATGTTGGAATGTGTAACTAAGTTTGGTCTTCATAATGACTTGTAATTATGAATTTATGTAATGAAGAGAACAAAGATAGTAAAATGTATTTTTTAATACTTGCGCAGCATGGGTTTCATGAGCAAGAAGTTTTTTATTATATGTCAAAGACTTCTTCTTGATGTGTTTTAGGGGTTTGTCATTTTGTCATAAATATATATAATTTAGAGTCATGTATATGAATTGGTGTTACACTTATACAGACAATTTATTAATGTAAATGCATGCCTTCAATTTCACCCACAGTGGCTTTGGTGAATCAGGGCACTCTCCGAAGCTAATTTCATGTTTACAAGTACCCACATTCTCATAGTTGGCCTAGGAGGTCCACATTGGTTTTTTATGAATTTTCTATCACCATGGTATAGCTACTCAGATTTACAATTTCATTCATAATTTCCATGCTGAATCAGGGACCTTTTAAATTGCCTTCCCTAGAAGGCTTCAAGAAAGCCATTGGATGATAGGCGTATGAACAGTAAAAGAAGGCAGGCCCTACTCATTTGGGCTTCAACCCATTTCCATATCTATAACTAATCCTATCTTTCTTTCAGAAAGCATGTTTTCTAATGACCAAAATCTCCTTTCATCCTAACAAATTTTCATTCTTATAAACATGTTACTTCACCCTCTGTACGCTGCCATGCAATAGACGATTTCTTTGATTATATGATGACCCTCCCTTTTCTTTATAGTGAAAATGGCTGATGCAACAGTTTTTTTGTGGAAATGCAAGGGAAAAGGTTGATCAGTACATAAAATCAATCCAAAATAGTTCAGGACGTCTAATCATATTATTAGCCTCGTAAAAGTCTGGGATTATTTCAGAAAAAATCCTCATATTTTTTGGACTTTTCAAATAGAATTGTTTACTTCTTAATATTTATTTTGATGTGATGAGGTTTAGGGTCCATGTTTATAGTCACCCATGTTTTCATAGTTGGCTTAGGAGGTCCACACTGGTTGTTTATGAATTTTCTATCACCTTAGTCTAACTAATAAGACTCAAAATTTCAATCATTCTGGTCTTAGTGAATCATGGCACTTTCCAAATCACATTCCCCAACAGGATTCTAGAGAACCATTGGAGGAAGGGTGATAAACAGTAAAAGACATATGCCTGTCTTTAAAAGAGGGCAAGACCTACTCATTCGGGATTCGACTCTGCGCCATATCTATATCTAATTCTACCTGTCTTTCAAAATTTCTAATGACCCGAATTTCCTTTCATCCATAATAAAAAATTTCCATTTCATAAACATGTCACTTCAACCACTATATGCTATCATACAATAGACAAGTGTCAAGAAACTCTTGTTTCATGAAGGGTTTCAGAAGCTTTGACAAAGGGCACTCAAAGTGCACCACTCATGGCAACCTATGGCAGAATCGAGTGAAATGTCTCAGGCATGGTTGTGATTGATCCACTTTTTTTAGGTTTTTAAGGATTTGGGTAAATTTGGAGAGTGCCAAAGTACTTAGGGGCAAAGTTATCTATGGACAGAACTCCAAATTTGGTGGAACTGTGATTTCCATCAAAATTTTGGCCCATTTTCAATTAGAAATATTGCTGGAAATGGAGGACGTTTTGAGTGCCCCATATCCCACGGTTTTCACAAAGAGTTGGTTGACCAAGAATTTCCTCCTCCTGAGTGGTTCTAGTTTTTTTCGTTATGTGCCAAAATATAGTTGGATGGAGCTAATCAATTTTTAAACCTGAATGAGAAAGGTGGTGAAGGGGTGGAACCTACATGGTTGAATAGTTTGGGTCTCAGGGAGGCCGAAGGTAATCACAATAAAGAGGAAGGATACAACAACATGAAGAAAGGCTCAGTCTTGAGTTTCAAAGATGTCCAAAGGATGTTGGAAGTAGGCCGAGAAGAGGACTTTATAAGGCAGCTTGACTCATTTGGGAGACTATCCATCTTTGACATCTAAAAAGACCATCATCTTCGTCATCAATGAAAATCTGTGGCACTGTGAGATGAAGGATAGAAGTGTATTGCGATTTGAAGTTAAAAGAAACAAAAACCATGTGGATAGTCTCTGAGGCATTTAAATGTACAAATGATGAACTTAAAGACATGAAAAAAAAGTCTTATCTGTGACATTAAGGACTGAGCAACTCTATACCTTTGTGAAAAATGAATCAAAAGTCTGTGATCTACTCTATGCTACAGGACCAAAAGACTAAGATACATAGTCTATAGAAGGGACCAAAATCATCACTGTGAATAAAAGCAAAGATTCTGATCAATTCCAAGTTTGAAGCTACACTTAACTAGCAATTGCACCGGGAGGTGCAAGGGAACGCCGAAAGGAGGAGGCGTGAATTATGTTGTGCTATCAATAAGAGAAAAATGGCCTTGATATTTTGTTGAGAAAACATTACTTGAGCTCGCATTAGTGAGGCTCATTGATCTATTTGAGTAGAAGGATACATAAATGATTGTCAATCCCTCTCAAACCTGTATAAATCGAATTGATATTGGTTACCAGGAAACGTAAGGTAAACAGTTCCACTCACAGTCACCAGAGTCACCTATGGGAGGTGGTGCTCATGCTCTGTTTAGGTTAGTTTCAACAGTCAGGGATCCATTCCCAAATATCTAAATTTTGGAGATTCGAATATCAGAATTGTTTCCTATCAAATGATTGGGGATATGCACCCAAATATTTCTTGTTAAGGGATCTGTTTCCATCAAAGGTGGAATCATTTCCATTTGCTGGAAAATGGAATCTTATACAAACCAGAAAAAAAAAGAACCACTCCTATTCTGGTGCATATTTAAAGATTAGTAAAACCTCTAGGTAAATGGTTCCACCCATAGTTACTAGAATCACCTATATGAGGTGGCACTTATGCTCCCTCTTCTGGTCACAAATTCATGAAACAAGGATCCTCATCCAATTATTTGAATTTTGGTGATTCCAAAATCAGAACCATTTTCTGTCAAGGGATTGGGCTAGACTCTAGAATCACGAGTCGGCACTCAACCCTTTCATGTGTAGGGATTGTATTTGATTCCAAAAACAGGGATCTGCACTCAAGTCCTGGCCATTACAACCATGGGATCTGTTTACAGCATATATGTGGAACCATTTCCTTCTACTGCAAAATTATTCTTGTCCAAAAAAACAAACAAAGAACATAGCTCCTATTCTGGAATGGGTTTCCTTGAGTGCAGGATAGGTTTGGAGGGAAGAGATGAAGGGCACATGAGTTGCCTAAGAACCTTGGAAACTCGCTAAAATCCTTTTAAGCATCAGTCTTCAATTGCTTTTGCACATTTGAGATTACAGTTAACTAGACCCTATAAGGTGATGAATAAGCAGTAGGCACTGCAGTTAATACTTCAGTGTGTTACAATTTCAAATTAATGCAAACCAAAAGTAATTTCAAATTTTTTATTGACTCATATCCCACCAGCCATACAATAGTCTGCAAGACTCCGTAGCTTTGTAGGTTATTGCATTTTAGTCTTGAATTTCCCCAAATATCTTCTTCCTTCATCAATAGGATATGAGCATAAACCCATATAACTAGCTCTCCATTGATTCAGCAAGTTACTAATTAGTCCTGGTATGTAAAAACCCATAATTCAAAATTTTCCTATACATAAAACCTTTTCAAACTCAAGCTCATGCATGTGCCTATTTCGATGCATATGGGCATCTTTGCATTCATGCACCTACAATTCAATCCAATATCTAAAGAACTGATACATAAAATATCATGGATATACTTGTATGTATGCACACGACCATTGTTTGCATTCATACACCTATAGTTCATTCCCAAACTTGAAGAACCGAGAAAGAAAACTTGCAATTATAAGTATAGAAACTTTAGAATACAACCTAGATTTTCCTTCACACAATCTATGCTGTGGAAAATGCTACATTCTTTTTGAGTTTGAACAATGTAAGAGATTTGATGTCTCAAGAATGAACAAGATATATTTTCTTATAAAATATCACAGAACTGAAACTATGAATTAAGTCTATGAGAAAGTTTCAAGGTCTTAAGAATAAGGTAAAGAATTGTAATTGACAGAAATGCAAAAGAAAGTGGAGACTTGACTTCTTACCACGAGTGGAGATATTGCTAGGGCATTCTTGATAAATATTTATTGTCTCTTGGCTTGAAGAATAGATGGAGGTTTGCTAAATATCTCATTCAATCATAATAGAAGTGTATATGATTCACTCCAAGTTATTTATCAAACCTCGATCTATTCTTCAAGCAAAGAGACCTCAAAGGAATACCAAGAATGTCCTAGCAATCTCTGCATTGCTAGTAAATGGAAAAAATAGAAAGAACAAAGGCAAATCTTTGGATAGACCAAAGATGCATAGCTTCAATTATTTTAAATGCCTGCAAGAATGTATTTCTCATGGAGTAGATAAATTCACTATATAGCTTGCTGATCTACATCTTGACCTCTCTATGTATAATTTAGAAAACTTCCATTTATCTTAAAATTGCAAGAATGAATAGAAAAATTGTCTAGCAATATCTGCACTATAGTATCACATCCAAGAAGGAAGAACAAAGGAACTCTCTATACTAAAAAAGCATGGATTCAATTCTTTCGCATGCATGTGAAGAAAATATTTCTTATGGTGTAGATTAATTCACTTTATCTAGCAAACCAAGATCTTAATCTCAACCTCTCTTTGTCGATCTTAATCTCAACCTCTCTTTGTCAAATTTGATAAACTTGCATTCTTTTTCATTTTGCAAGAGTGAAGAGAAGAGTCGTAACAAGTTACGTGAGATATCAAAAGATTAAAAGACAAATTTTCAAAACAAAAAATAGTTTAGCTATGAATTCATGTAATCTTGATCCCATCCAATATTCTAGAAGTCCTGCTAAACAATAAGAGTATACATCAGTGAAGCCAAGGCCCTGCATAATTGGCCATGTGGTCTGCATTTAATAAAAAAGAAAACAAGCATTATAAAAGAATATTGAAAAAAAATACACAAAATAAAATGTGCAACGAGAGTTAGGAAAATACAGACTACAATTTGTAATGAATTTTTAGTTTTCCTGGAGAAGTTTGAAAATAAATCCGCAGACGGTTATAAATAAGGTTGAAAGTAGATTAGAAATATATAACCGTCAGCCAGTGAAGATATTTTTTATACTCAATACTTACAACACTTTTGAGCCTACGAATTTCCTCCAATTTTCTGGATGATTTGTCACACTGCTATTCCTTTTATTGTATAGAGAGAAATGGTCATAGGGTACATGCAGAGGATAAGGAATATGGTAGTTTCACTCCCTCCTTTCAAAAATTACAATTCAAATCTTATTTATGAATACGAGTATCACAAATTGGAAAAACTAATCCAAAAACAGATCACCTTGAAGAACATAATTTCACATCATGGAAAGTTGGTCATATTAGTTTTTGCAACAAATATGGATACTTGTACTTCAGATGATCAGATAATGAACTTTAGAATAATATCAGAAAGCCTTTAGCGGACATTCATTTCTCATTTGAAATGATAAAAAACCTATGTTATTATATATTATGACTTGAAATTTCCCATGAATAAAAGGCCCTACACCCAATCTATGCAAAGGAAACTGTCGACTGTATAAGGGAACCAGATCCACAATTATAAACTAACTCCCTTTTACAAAGGTGTTGTAAGGGGATTGCATGGGTTTGCCATCTAAATAGAAAAGGGATTGCAAGGGGCATTCCAGCATGTCACATAATACTGTTAGAACCTATATGTTGTCTTAGATGTGCACCATAAAAGGAAGTTACTGTGAAACAGAACAGGAGATGAGGAAATGGAACAAGTAGGAGCAATCAGTTTATTAGCATCTCAACATGGCGATTTGCTGAAATTCATAAAGGAACTCTAAAAAAATAGAGAAACAACCTTGATATGTGATAATGGTGCTAACTCAGAATAATTGAATCCTGTCATGAGCTCCATGGGAACTGAAGTATTTAGCACAGGGATGTGAACCCCACTGTAACATAGAAATTAGACCAAAAAACTACTATTGTTTTCTAGGAAATATTGTTTGAAGTCCTCTATTGTGAACATTATTTTTCCATAGAAATGTACTCATGTGGGTAATAGTGTGGTCTCCCAGGAATCTATATATCTTAAATAAATCCTAGACATATTGTAGGGATGTGTGAAATCAAGTGTCATAGATAGGAGATTTTAAAATTGTAGAAGCTATTCGAAGACGTGAATTAGTGGATGCCTTCATCTTTAACAATGAAATATAAGTTGCAACATAGGCTAGCACTTGTCTGGAAAAAATGAAACAGTATTAAAGCCTACAGATGACCAAAACGGATCAACTGAACTAATAGTTATAAACATTTAAATTCCTCCCAAAGGAATGCATTCATCAGCTAAATGATTGTATATATACGTGTGTGTGTATCCATCCATATATAATGCACATACATATATTTGAATCTCCATCCATACCTCCGACCACACTAATAAAAATAGTGGATCTACCGTGTACACAACATAAGCCTTGTAGGTCTATATGGTATGAGTATTGTGCATCCACAGGTGCTGAAGATCAAGTCCTATACAACCTAATCTAACTAAGGAACAAAAAAAATGGCATGATACTTGAGATGCAATACAGCTACAGGCTGGAAATGTGCCACAGCATCTCTTCCTAACGCAAGAGATGAAAGCGTTAGGAAGAGAGATTCAACATTTTGTTTCAGTGTGGGGTCAGGTAATGTCCTAGTTTAGCAGGCAACAAGCGAAAGTTGCATTTAGTTCATCAGAGGCACTATATGACAACGAGATTTGCTAGTTATGTATTCATATGGCTTCATAAGTTAATAATAGAGTTGACTGATCAGAGTTGAAGTCCATTGTGGTATATCATGACAATCAAAGTTGTATTTGTATGGGCTCTAAGAAAAAACCACCGAAGTCCCCAACTTATACAAATATGAAAAACAATCAAAAATAAAATTACAAATTCATCAAAGGATCAATACCTATGAATGAAAAAAAACCTACAACCCTGAATCCATTAGTTGACAAGCTCATTCACCCAACCGGCATCTGGCGACTGTGTTGATGAAGAAGAGTCTTGATATTTTCTCTGGTAAGCATTGCATATATCTTTGCCCTCGATTATTTCCCAGATTTGACCCTCTGAACAGACTCTTCAAACCAATCACCCACATCATCAACATTTTCTGAGTGAGAACAAGAAGAGTTGCTGCAAAGTATGAGCAAAGAAATAGACTATGCGCAGAAGCTCCACCCATCTTTACAAGGCTGGGTCCGATATCGAGTAGGATGAAGCCAACATTTGAAAACGTCGTGAGAAAACTCGCAGCATCCCCTCGGCGGAAAGTCCCCTTTTTGTAGTCTGGGCAAGTAGTTCCAAAATAATGAAAGCGTAGAGGATCACGTCTTTTTTCTTTCTCACCGGGCTGAGTGAAAGGGCACTCAGTCCAGTCATGGCTCCATCATCTCATACAATGCTGGACCTTAAATTTGTACATTCTGAATTTGTCATAGGAATAAGCATCCACAACATGCAAAGATTCTTCATCTTCATTATTAGAAGGCAAATACTTCTACAGGGCACAAAACACATCCTCCATCCAAGGCGAGCCCACAAATGTGTTGTTAAGACAACACTTGTCATCTTTCCCAGTGCATATTTCTGCACAAAAGCCGTGACATCTCCATTGCTCTCATAGCCACAGCTCATGTCTGGAAAATCCAGAATACTCAGAGCACTTCTGTCAGTCTTCAAACCCACGACTTGTTGCGAATCTTGAAGGCGAAGAACTCATGTAATGAGACCAGGGGATTTGAAACAAACCAAATCATCCCCATGGATACTAGAAGAATGATCACTGAAAAATGAATAGAGTAATGGCCCCATGGAATACTCTGGTTGCTCTGCAGAGACGCTTGAAATTTTTGCTAAATCAATCAACTTGACAGAGACTCGACAAGACACACACAGAGAGTTCTCCAAATTCTAAATATAATCAATCCAAATCTATTAAACCCCCATTTTTTTCAACAATAAATTTTCCCTATTCTCATCCCTGAACCCATCTCTTTTCTACCTCTACCTCTGTGTCCTCGTCCGACTCTGAGCAGGAGGAGGTGAGTACCAGCCTAACACCGGAAAAGCCCACAGTTACGCCTTCACTGAAAAACTGTCACATTCGTTCGAGTTCGAGCAGGAGGAGGTTACTACCAGCACAACACCGGAGAAGCCCGTAGCTAGGCCGTCACTGAAAAACTGTCACATTCTCTGGAAAAATGGATCATGTCTCATGTGAAACAGGGAAAAACCCTTCGGGAGATGGAAATGTGGTTGACAGCGATGAAATATCAGGAAAAGTACTTTTCAAACTCAAACTAAAAACTATTAACAGGGTCAAATGGAATATTTTCATTGGTTGGAGGAGGTGCCACATGTCTAAATTTTATTGGCTGGAAGGGCGATAAGAAAGGCTTCTCATTGGCTGGGGTGAACAATGTTTGCTCACCCCAAGCTAGCAAAGAGAACGCCTTTCAGCGTAATGACAGAATTTACATTTGTAAAAAGTCTGAGCATCTCTATGACAAGTAGAACATGTATATTTGTGATATGAACTATAAAAAGACATACAAAACTTTTTGAATCATCAAGAATCAGAGTTTAGTAGCATCCTGTGCGAAAACCTGAGGGATGCTACTTCGTGACAAAATTTATTATGATGATATAAGGCCCATCTCTGTGACACTAGAATATGTAGCAACATTATATCTCTTCATAAGGATTGTAAGGTTATAGGGAATCTGTGACACAAGTTTGTGAAAATAGCACCCTTCTCATACATAAAAGAAAGATGAATTCAGTTCTTGAAGTTGACCTATTTTATATTGAAAGATAAAGGACACTGAAATCAGCTCAAATATATCTCTGTGGCTTATCGTGACACAGTGTTTTATTATATGCATGTCGTGGCAACACTACCACTTGTTTCTTTCCTTCTTTATGTTATTTTCATCATTGTCAACATTTTCCCTTACATTCACATGCATCAAAAGAAATTGTGGATGCCCAAGGACAACCCCATTTGGCACCAAGGATGACCCCATTTTACCACTGTGCCAACTAAAGTCCTAGCAAGATCAAAGGATGTATTTTCCATGCCAAGCTCATCTAGGCATCCCCAGTGTCACATTGTTTTCTCCTTTCTTCGTTATTTTCCTAGGACCAAGAAAAGAACATAACTAAAGTTCCAACCCATATTTGAATAACCTAACCCACTAAATAAGAAATAAAAATGTCTTACCCTTCCAACTAACTGTCAAGAAAAATCATACAAAAATTGAAAACGAACAACTTCAGAGAACTGATCTTTAACGACATATTACCGATTACTTACCATCAGCAACCTAGGAGGGCTCAATCTTATGTAATTTTCTTTCTCCATCCACTCATTTGTTGAAAGTTTGAAGGGATATGTCTCTGGTTTTAGAATCTCGTCCCTTTATGCCGAAAACTTGTTGTAACGCATAATTTCTTTGATCCAAATTCACCCAACATATGAACCAATTCTATATTTCCCTTTTCCCCTGCTACTCTTTCAGAAGTTTCCACAATGCATAAACCGTTACCAAGACTGAATAAATGTTTTGAGTGATGTAAATATCTCTCAAGAATAATTTCAATCAATCCAATCACAGAGATTTATTTTACTAGCATTGATCCATCTCAACCTTGGATTTATTTCACACCAGGGGAGAGAAAAACTCCACCTACAAATCTCTCAGCACTCAATAAATCTTGTGCTAAGATGGATCTATGCTTGTGTGACTGTGTTATGTCAGTAATTTTTTATGTTAGACCTTTTTTAGCATTAATCTTGGTGTAATAAATACTACAATAGAAGATTCAAACAATTATGCAACATCATGATATCCGGCAACTCTGGAGAAAAATTACACAACCGACGAAAGACAATGATACTCATGGATAATAAATAAAGTTTTAAACGAAAAATGTTAGAAGGCTTGATCCCATTTTACATTTCCCTATTTTTGTGCTAATCGTAGAAGAGTTTCCAAAGTGCACACTGCAAACCGTTACCAGGACCCCAATCATAGTGGCAAAACTCACCAGGTATCACTTGGACTCAGTGATCATACCCTACTCACTGTCAGGCGTGGGGGCCAAGTCAAAAACTTGGAAAAAATAACTTGAGAGACAGTTAGTAACAACACCTGAGTCTAACTTTGAGTCCGGACTCGAAGAAAGTTTGACTTGGAAAAAACTTGATAAGCAGTTTTGTTTTGAGAACTCAATGCTAACTCGCAAAGTTGGCGTTCAGACTCAGAAAAATTGACTCCATAGAAACCTAGTAAAAAATTTGGGTGAAATTCTGTGTACATTTAAAACAAAAATATGCAAGGTTTTGACAAGTTTCTTGCAAAGTAGGAGAGTACGATATTCTTTTGGGTGAAATTTACCTACGCTATAAATGTTTTATTGACCAAGTTTTCGACAAATTTTTTGCAAATCCGACAGTACTCTAACCTGGTTACCCTAGACAAGTTTTCAACAGTGGTCTTGATCAATATTTTCAAATATATAAAACTATTTATAGGGTTTCAATCAATCTAAAAGAGGGCTTTCCTTGGTGAAATATTTGATGAAAAGCTTAAAGAAATTTTGACAATATTACATTCGCCACAATTGTACTACATCCTTTCTTTCGACACATCCACCCATGAGGATCTGATTGCCACCACCTTACATTTTGAAAAGGAGCGAATGTGAAAGACTGTCTAGGATGGCAAAGGGGTGGACTCTGATCATAACCCGAATCATGTACTGGAACATACTTCCAACGAGCTCTAGAATGAGAAGAGGCTGGGTTTTTCTTCACATAGGAATGAGGCACACTCTGATTCACAACCGGGTTTATACAGGAGGAAGATTCATTACAAGGAACGTTGCTATGAACCTGCATCTAATGTCAAACAAGTAATTTTTGAACATAACGACCTCTGGGACAGAGTTACAAGCTTGAAAAAGTGGGTGCTGATAGGAAGATGGTTGTACCCAGAGGATTTAATTGTTGATAATAAAATGATGGGGAACTGGATCAGCGTGCATTTTCCCCATGAGGATGATTGTAGGAAGATTATGGCTCGAACTTGGGTCCGGGGCAGGAGTTTCATGAAACTCCTCCCATGGTTTTTGGGTTTCAATCTTGTAATTGATGCCAGGAAGAGTAAATTGATTTGGGTCAAATTACTAGGCTTACCCCTGGAGTTCTGGACCTTGAAAACACTTCGGGCTATTGGAAATTCCATTGGAGTGACCAAATATTTGGATCCTATATGTATTGGTACTACCGACAAGTGGATTTCTTGGATTTTAGTTGAAGTTTCATTCCAAGGTGGGTTGCCCAGTGATGTTGATTTAATTTGGGGACAGTGAATACACCGAAAGAGACTAGACTATTGGGGTGTGCCATTCTGCTGTCTCATATGTCACCACACTGGTCACTTGCAAAGAACCTATCCTAGAAGACAATGGAGGAGAGGATGCCGCAAAGACATGTCTTTTTGGTTGCCAACATGGAAAGAATTCAGCTCATGCATCTGGGTCCAACTCGGGTAAGTCAATTACCCCCTCCTATAATAGTGTCAGATCTTACTCTTTGGATTTACCTTTTTTAAATATATGTACTGCAAAAGCCCCATATTTACCTGAAAACACGAGTTCCCCTCGCTACAATAAATAATTCTCTCCAATTTCCCACGAGTCAACCTCGCCGCACTCTGATAAACTAATAGATGACCCCCAGGGAACTGTGTATATGGGAAATCCTACCTTATCACCACGTCCACATCCGTCTGAACTGCTAGTGGTTTCACCACTGATGCCCCCGTTGGAATAGGCTTCTCCATTATCTTCTCATGAACCTGATCACCCACAACGCCCAGATTCCCCGCAGAATACTGTGGGTAGTGATTTAGATGCACTTCTAGGAAACCTGATGCTAGATACGGTTGCACTTACTATCTTTGATAAAGGACTTTCAAAACCCTTTCCTCATATATCTCCTGAGTCGACTTCAAACATCACTGTCAGGAAGACTACTAAAAAGGGATCAAGGCATTTTTGTGGTCGGCTCAAGACAAAATCATTATTTCAAGGGAATCTATATGATTTGCATGATGTTCCTATTACTACGACTGGTGGTATTCGGGGCCTTAGAGAAGGCAGCCCCAATGAAGTACCTAAATGATGACTATGGTGTCTATGAATGTAAGAGGGTTGGGCAGACCCTCTAAAAATCTTCGCCTTTGCCAGATGTTTTCAGAATTAAAACCATCAATGGTATTTCTCCAAGAAACTCTTTGTAATCGGGTTGTTGCTATTGAGACCATTTTAAGTATATGCTCGAGTTGGCATGCAATGGGAGTGGATGCAGTGGGTTGGGCGAGTGGAATGTTGGCCACTTGGGACCCTTTGTTATATAGTCTAAAGGCCTATAAATTCTTTGGAGGTATTTTTCTATATGGTAATATAAAAGGGGTCTTAGAGCCAATCTTCTTTATAAACCTATATGCACCTTGCAAAAATAGGGTGGCTTTCTGGGAAAGGTTGGATCAATCTAGGCTCCTTGGTATAGATAATCTTATGATAATGGGTGATTTCAATGCCACCTTATTTTTGGAAGAATCATGGGGTGATAGGGCACAACAGGATCCTATGGATGATAAAATTGGACAAATTTTCATTGACTTGGGATTGATTGATATCAAACCCTCTCCTCTGGTGCTGACTTGGAATAATAGGCACATTGGAAGCAAATTTATTGGTAAACGACTTGATCGGGCCATGATTAAGGCTTCTCTTATCAATCTACTGGGGAATGTCCGGGCTACGGTATACTCTTCATGCCTCTTAGACCATATGGTGGTTTCTCTCACATGGCGATAGGAGCCCATATTGGGTGAATTGCCTTTCAAATTCAACCGTGTATGGTTACAGGACCTTAACTTTAATAAAATGGTGATTGACTGCTAGAGCAAGGAGGAAAATGACCCAAAACAGGTGGGTTGGATTAAGTTTGCTACTAACCTATGTAGCCTCAAAACCATTGTTAAAAAATGGCAAAAAAAGAAAACAATGGGTCTTAGGATGGAGCTAAGAGAAATCGACAGTAAGATTGCTCAGATTTATATGGACATGAAGATCGCCCCACCTGACTCTCTATCCTATGCCACTCTTGAGAAGCTGGATGATCGCAAGCTTGAGATTTTAAAAATACAGGAAACTACATGGAAATTAAAAATCAGAGTTCAATGGTTGCAGGAAGGCGATCTGAATACAATGTTTTTCCATAACTGTGCAAATGGTCACAGAAACAAGAATTCAATTTGGAGAATAAAGGCTATGGATGGCTCTATGAAACATAAAATGGAGGACATACAGGTTGAAGCACTCAATTATTTTACTGATTTTCATAAATTTGACAATGAAATTGATCATCAAATCCAAACTTGGGTACTAAAACATATGCCCTCCATGTTCGACCTACATGCAAATAGTGTTATGGAGGCAGAGATATCTAAGAAGGAGTTAGAAGCTGCATTAAAATATTTTTCACGTCACAAAATTCCTGGGTCAGATGGATGGCCGACTGAATTTTATTTACACTTCTATGATATTTTGGAGGACGAGCTGCTTATGGTTGTGGAACAGATTAGAATTTTGGGTTTTGTTCCTGGCGATATGAATTCGAACTTCTTGAAAATAATTCCTAAGTCGTCGGATCCTGAACAGTTCTCAGATTTTAGGCCTATTTCACTATGTAATGTTGTGTACAAAATCACGTCTACAATTATTTCAAATAGGATTCGGGGGATCCTATCAACATACATTTCGAAGGAACAATTTGTTTTTTTAAGTGGTAGGTCTATACATGATGCCATTTCTATAGGACATGAGGCTTTACACTCCATTCATGAAAACAAAACTGAGTCTCTAATTATGAATATCGACATCCATAAGGCATATGATTCTGCAAATTGGTCTTTCATTAGGGTAATTCTCCTAAAGATTGGGCTATCTATTCAGTCTATTAGATGGATAATGGTGTGCATAACTTCAGTAAGATATGTTTCTCTCATTAATGGACTGCCGACTGAATTTTTCTTGGCTGAAAGAGGGCTTCGACTGGGCTGTGCTTTATCCCCACTCATATTCATCCTTATTATGGATTACTTCAGCAGCCTCATGAAGATGGAAAAGGAAAAGGGTTACTATGATTGACTGGCTTTCTCTCCTACAATATGTGTCACACACATTATTTGTTGATGATTTTCTTGTCTTTGGTAAACTTATTAGGAACCAATAGTTTTATCTACACTACATTCTCAGTTTCTTTGGAGCTTCTTTTGTTTTATGCATTAAAAAAGGTAAATCTCTCCTTCTGTATGATTTGGGAGATGTGGAGGAAATTAAGTTTATTGTTGAGTTTATGGGGACTGGCAGAAGTCATATAATGTTGGGCATAACATATCTCAAATTTAGACTCAAACCTTGTTCATACAATAGTAGTGATTGGACTTGGCTAATCGAGAAATTTAAAAACAAGATACACAAATGGACGAGTAGGTTCCTTTCGCTGGGTGGTAGATATATCTTGCTACAAGCTGTCTTATCTAAATATGTGGTCTATTAGTATCACCTTTACTTTCTCCCGGCAATCATTGTTAACAAAATTAATTCCATTATTGCAAATTTTCTGTGGGGAGGTTCCTCGGATCACACTAAAATCCATCTCTACAAATTGGAGGAAATCTCTATCCCGAAAAAATATGGCAGTTAGGGTCTATTAAATCTCAGACTTTTCTCAAATGCATTGCTGGTAAAATATTTATGGCGTGTTCTGAAGGGCGGCGTAGTATGGTCTAAAATAATTACACACAAATATTTTGAGGGTGATTCTATTCGATCTATAAACTTGGGATGTGTAAGGTGTGTACAAAAGGCTTCAGCCATCTGGCGTAGTTTCCAAAGAGTGATGCACATCTTGGGACAAAGACTGGTTTGGGAGTTCGACAATGGCAAAAATATTCTAATTGGAGTCAACCAAATTCTCGAGTCTGAAAATGAAATTCTCTTTGATCCACGCCTACTTCACAGACTTCATCACAGTGGAATTCTCTCTCTCTTTGATCTTATATACTGCTGGAACCTTGGGGCTCCCATATGGAAATCTACACAGATGCTGGGGTTACGGGGTAGTGAAGCACACAGCTGGGAATGCCATAAATCTCTTCTACTGGCGATGGGATTATCTTTCAAAGGGGAAAGTGACATTCTTGTTTGGAATGGAAAATTCAAGGGTGCGGGATTACTAGTTAAGGACGTGTATGAAAATCAAATTGCTAAAATGACTCTCCACCCTATGTTGTCTCCTTTTTATATTGCATGGAATCTTAAAATCCCTACAAAGATAATATTATTTGCATGGTTATTTCGGAAAAACAGAGTAATAACTTGGGAGGTATTATGCAAACGGGGATTTTATGGTCCTGGAAGATGTCCATTTTCTCTCCAGCATGAAGATACTGCTTCTCATCTTTTCTTCACATGTACCTTCTCTCTTTCTATTTTGCAGCATTTTTCTGGGCTTATAGGTGACCCTTCTTTGCATCCTTCTAATTGTATTCAAGTTATCAAACCTTGGGTTGTTGTAAGATTCTCTTACAAATATTTACCCTTATATGTGTTTTGGGAAATCTGGAATGCTCAGAATCGTTGGATTTTCAAAGGGGTTCCCCCACAACACTCGAAGATTACAGGGAATATTGCTTTATGGATTTATGATCGTCCTTGTATCCCACCTACCATTAAGGATATTTCTAAGAGAATCCGGCCTTACTATATTGAGCTCCCGACTTTATATTTTGATGGTGCAAATAAAGATGGCCTATGTGGCTATGGAGCCTTGATGAATCTTGAAAACAAGGCCCGATATCACATGTTTTGGAATGGAGGTGTTGGATCAAACAATAAGGTAAAAATTATGGCATTATGGAGTGGGATACTGATTATTTATCATCTAAATATCCATTCAATTCACATATATGGAGACTCGAAGTACACCATTGATGGGATCAACGGTAGATGTGGAATGAAATGTAGTGCCAATAGCATTGGTTGGGTACAGTGGATCAAGTATCTATTAGGAAAGTTTCATGCCTACATTATTCAGCACATACATAGGGAGAAAAATACGCGTGCTGACCTTCTCTCCAAAAGAGGATGGAGTCCACATATGGTGCTAGTCAGATCATGCATTACAGGGCTTCCACTTTGTTGGACTCTCAATATTTTCCTCTGCCATAATCTACATCAAGCGAGCCTGATCTTCTCAAGCGAGCTAGAATACATTTGCAAGCGAGCGGGATATCCTTTTTTCTTATGTTACTTTTATAGGCTATATCTTCATTGTACATACCAGATCATTTTCTGTTTTTTTTCCTTTCTCCATATTCTCCTTTATGCTATTTTTAATCATATGATGTTCCCACTGGCCCTCGGTATGTATCTGGGCTTAGTGATTTTCTATTCAATTACATATTGGCTGGGTTTTCTATGGTTGGTATGTAGAGTTTTGATGTGTCTTTATGGCCTTTGTACTATTCTTATGATGGATTTGGTTTGCCTCTTTATGGGGTTCATATATTTCCTGATATCTGGCCTATGCTAGAATGGTGTGTCTAATGTGCTAGAAAATGAGCTTTGATCAATGAATATGAACTATTATATATAACAGCGTTTTTTTCATCTTGAAAAAAAAGGCCGAATCAAAATATTTAGCATGCAAGGGTTTCAATCAATGCTACAGATCTGCAAATTTTTCCTTCTAGGATAATAACCACAATATAATACCTTCAATTCAGCTCAATTCAGCTTAGGGTTTTAGACAAATTTATGTCTTTGTTGTGATTTACACTTCGAATTTTCTCAAGTCCTCCACTTCCACGTTAAGCTACAGAGAATTTCTAGTTACATGATATACACAACCCTTTCACCAGTGAGGAAAGGCTTCGAATCTTATAGAGAATAGTAAGAAGCATAATAAGTCTACCATTACCCTAAATTTCGAAAGCTTTGGCACTTACATGGAAAGCTTCAAACAATTTCCTTGAAAAACAATTTTACATGCGATGTTCATATAAAATAAAACAGTTTCACTGAAATGGGTTGAATAAAAACTCTCACCTAATTCATGGAGGTAACGAAAACTAGGTAGTTCATCTCATAGGAAGTGATGATGATCGTGGCCATCCACACCTCTTCTGATAAGCCCACTTGAACCCCTCAGTGTAATGGAGCTAATGGAGCTTTCTGTGGTAGTCTCGGGATAGAAATCACCGTGATTGGAGGAACCAAGATTCCAATTTATTGAGTTCAACAAAGCGTATCAAATCAGAGCTGGGATAGCATGGACATGCCCTTCCTCCTCCTTCATTGGAAAATCCCTGCAACGCGAGGGAAAAAAAATTGATTTTCGAAAAACAAAAATCCCATAAACTAGTTTTACTCAAAAGCTAAGGAAAAAGGGTTTTGAGAGGGATACTGAACACAAAATCTACAAGGATTAGGAAAATTTGTTTCCTACTAACTATTCTATTATGGTATGGTGGTGTAAAACTTTGCATTAAGTAATTAAGTAATGGGTTACAATGGGGTTGGAAAAGATGAGGGTTTAAAGGATTAAATGGCTATGAAGGACACAAAAGCTAAAAATAAAGTTGAATAATTTTTGAGGAAGTAGAGATAATTAATGAGTGGTGGTTGAACTTGATGTGTGTAAATGAAGAAGGCAATGAGGATTTACAAAACTAGATTAACTAGGAAGAGAGTAGTGAAATGAGGATGAGAGAGTTGGAGAATTTCAATGGGAAAGGTGAGTTGGTGAGCAGATGGTTGTGAAACAAAGGGTTGATGATAAAATATAGCTCAATAAAGAGTGGTAGTAAATGCACCTCAACGATGTCTAATGAACACACTGGAGTGAGGTTACAAGACATATGTGATTACAAAGTAGCAGGTTGGATGCAATGTAGGATGAAATTGCGAATGAGAAATAATCAAATGAACTAATGGGAAACCATATCCTAAGGCCAACAGAGGATCAAAACCTAGTAGTGGGCATTGCACTAGACAATAGCAAAGCTGGCCTTATACCAACCCTGCCCCTTATGCTTCTTAAATACAAATAGGTGACTCTACACTAGCGTGTTAATAATGGTTCAATTCTACCTCGTAGTCAGCTTACTTATGGAGGAACACTAACAATTAGAGGAAGTATTCTTAACAATAGTGCAAGTTTGAATATTAAGAGTAGTGCACTTGGGAATTTTAGTTATTTAGAGCAAAAAAACAAGAGTTTCATGAATTTTAGTACCTGTGATGCTTTGAATTATAACCTAGGAGCATGTAAGAGAAATAATATTAGAGTGATGTACTATTTAACAAATTTAGTCATATGTAAATGCTTTGGAAAAAAAACATAATGATCCACATACTTTAATATAAAAAAAACCTTTAAAATGTCACTTTTAAAATCTCTTATGTAGTTACCTCATGTCATTCGGGTAGATATCACAATTACTTATGTAAGTAATCATGCAATCATATTTTTCATTCTCTTAAAGGAACTCTTTCTAGACATGCACCCCATCAAGAATAAATCATCCTAACACATACATTTGAAGTAATATAAATAATCCTATGACTATCCTTGAAATAATTCTCACCCATAGCCTTGGTGATGGTGTAAGGCTCGTATCAAAATAGTATGAGCTTCTTCTAGGAGTTTTTCAATTTCTCTTTATGCAAGTTCAACCATAACTCGTCGTCAACCTGAAACTTATGTGGATCCGAATGGATTGTGTATCTACTATTACTTGGAGTTTGCAACTTTCTATAAAATATAATGAACTCGTTATTGAATTTGTTAGATACATTCCTCAAAATTGGTTTCGTTGCTTACCTCTTTCCAATTTTGGGAGGTATCTTCATGTGTTATTCCATGAATATAGCTACATCAATTTGTGTCAATTTTTTGGGACGCCAAGCACACCTGAAAAGGCTTGTGGGCAATATAAATATGAAGAGTTAGGTCAAATTTCTGTTGAAAATATGGAAGGCTTTCAACATGCGTATGTGGATCCTCACAATTGTATACTCTAAGGACATCTGCAATAATCATATCGGGTACTTTTTATTTATCAAACTAGGGATGGAAGGCAGTGGATTTGGTCAAGCTTGATGTCTATCGTGGACCAGAGGTTAAACCATAAAATACTGAGGAACCTACTATCCCCTATCAATAAATATGGTCTTTGGCAACCCAAAATGAACCAAAATATACTCGAAGAAGAGCCTATGGGTGGATTTTGTTTCAACATTCTTCTTATAGGGTGCCTAAATTCCTATCCAAAGGAAGTGATCAACAACAACAACAAAAATTTTTTTTTAACATACTTGGTTGAGGAAAAACATTAAAAAAATTAGGAAAATGCCTACTATTGAAAAATGCAGCAAGAAAATCTCAATTTGACTTTGCCTTGGTCAAATTGAGAAAAATCAAATTTCCTCATCAACAAACAACTTGGAGGAAGTTAACTGAGGTGACATGGATCTTGTCACTAATTTAGCTTATTAAATTCGAGTTGGAGGAGTTTGAGTTCAGTTAAGCATGTGTTATTGCTAATTTCTATCAATCAAGGTCATTTATTTCAAGTTTCTTTCGGTTAAACTAGTTCTAAATTTTGGATGAACTAGTGGAAGATCAGTTGTGTAGTGGGACTTCAGTCTAACTCAGTGATCATCTAGTTAACTTATCAATCAACCCAAAATAGCTAGTGCATGCAGAGAATTCATTTTATGTTAAGAAAGTTATGGATTGTATTGGTTACATCTTGGTGCTAAAAAAGATGGTCTTATGGGTGTATTTATTATATGGTCAGCACCATATTATATGCGTTGTGTATGGAAATAATTTTGTTTCTTACACTTCTTAGTATGTTGAACTGTGTTTGGTTGTTCTTAGGTGTTGTAACAATGTATTTAGACACCACCTCTATTTTAGAATACAAGTTTTCTAATATAAAAAATCCCTCGATTCTCCAACATGGTATTAAATATAATGGTTTGAGATGTAGAATGTTGCCTACAAGTCTTATGCAAGTTGTAGATGCTCTTAAAAATTCATATTTATTTAGTGGATTGGTTCTAGGTTTCTAATTGCAAACTAAATCTAGGATCAAATCAATGGGTCAACATTATGAGTTTCAGGATAGATCTTATAAATTTTAATGGGCACAATTATGGAATTTGGGCACAACTACATGGGAACATTGTTGAAGAGTCAAGGGTCATAGGAATTTACGAAAAATGGTGGTTCTTATCCAAGGGATAACTAATAAAATAAATTCAGCAATAGGAAGAAGGATGAGGCTTCAAGAGTCATAGCAAGCTCCATCTCAAGGTGGATTCAATTTCATATAATCCATATCAACTACTCATATAATACATACTCTCTAGTATATCAAAGAGTTATAAATTGATGCTTATTTTCCCCTAAGAGCCTACAAACCCTATATTCTCCTTGAAAACCTTAGCCTCTATAATAAAAGAAACAAAGCTCCTACATAATTTACAATGTCATGAATTTGAGAATTCCACCAATTCAGTGACACCCCAAACATTTTTTTAGAAAAAGAAATTCCTAGCTCAAAAGACTCCATGTGTGGATTTGACCACCATAAGTGCACATCAATGATTTTGGAATTGCATGGTTAATCGATCCACAACTTCGTGGCAGCACGCTTTCAACCACGCTGAGAGGCTCCATAGGTTACATGGCACCTCGTAAAACAAGCATCTTTATTATTTGATAGTACTTTTTCCAAAGAATTTATTGGGAGGACCAACCCCTCGTGAGATTGGGTTAATGAAAAAACTTTTGGTATTGTCTCTCTTAGCTAACTACCTCACAAGAACTATTCTAGCTTCATTTGGAAATCTGAGTAGCTTATTGTATCTTAACTTGGGCCACAATAGTTTAATTGGTACAATACATGCAAGTTGGAAGGGCGTCATTAGAGTTTACAATTGTTATCATTGGAATATAACTTCTAAAATACAATGTTAAGGCTCCAAATTAAGGATTGCATAATTGAGTGCCAATGCATGTTGATGGTAAGGGAGTGCCAATGCATGTTGAGGAGTGTTAAGGAGTACTAGGACAATACAAGGGAGCACTAAGTAAAAATACATGGAAGTGAATGAATATGAGGGTGTGTTAGGGAGTGGCAATGAGTGATAGTTGTCATGCCACGAAGTGAGTGAGAAGGTATTCTAAGCATTCACACACCTTATTGACCACTCAATTATTACCATTCTCACACCATAACAAAAAACCATAAAAATTCCATTCTTAAAATCTATTGTGTAGTTCCTAATGCCATTCAGGTAGAATCTCTCAATTACTTATGTCGGTAATGGTGAGATCATTTTTTTATTCTCTTAGAGGAACTCTTTCTAGACATGCACCCCATCAAAAATAAATCATCGAGTCAAAAAGAATGGAAATGAATGAATAAAAGGGTGTGTTGGGGGTGTCAGCGAGTGTCACGCGTGGAAATGGGGGAGTGAAGGAATACTACGGAATTCTATGGCATTTCAGAAAGTGTCAGGGTGTGCTAATATGTGCCAGATAGTGCGAAGGCATGCCAGGCATGCCAACACATGCCATGTGTTAAGGAGGGAGTGTTAGAAAGTTCTAGGTGTGCTAAGGAGGAGGTGACAAGGTATCTTAGGAAATTCCAAGGCATGATAGAGTGCTAGAAAAGCATGCCAAGTTGTGCCAAGTTCTAGGGTGTGCCAATGTGTGCCAAGGAGTGTTATAGAGTGTTAGAGAAACACAAGGTAGCACTATGTCATAATGCATGGAAATGAATGAATAATAGTGTGCGACAAGGAGTTTCAATGAGTGCCATGTGTGATAAGGAGGAGTGATAAGGAATGCTTGGCAGTAATAAGGAATGATAGAGTGCTACGGCAGGATGCAGCCAAGATGTGCCAATGCGTGCAAGGAACTATGAACTAGGAGTGACAGGGAAACACAAGGGAACAATACGCCAAAATGCATGGAAATGAACAAATAATAGTTTGTGATTGGAAGTGTTAGTGACTTCCATGTGTGCCAAGGAGGGATTGAAAATGTATGCTAGGCAGTGTTAAGGTGTGCTAAAGGCTAGGGCGACATGCCAAGATGTCCTAGGTGTTAGGGTGTACTAACACATGCCAAGGAGTTTTAAGGAATGATATGGAAACACAAGGGAGAACTTGGTAAAAATGCATGAAAATGAATGAATACGAGTTTGTGACTATGATTTTCAGTGAGCTCTAGGTGTGATAAGGAGAGAGTGAAAAGGTATGCTAGGTACTGCCAATGAATTTTAGAGTGCTAGGGTGGCATGGAAATATGTGCCAGGTGTTAGGATGTGCCAATTCATGCTAGGGAGTGTTAGGGAGTGTCAGGTAAACACAAGGAAGCACTAGATCAAAATGCTTGGAAATGAATTAATAAGAGTGTGTGATATGCAATGTTAATGAGTTATAGGTGTGTTAAGGATGGAGTGACAAGGTTATATGCTAGGAAATGTGAAGGTATGTTAAACTACCAAGGTGTGTCAGGAAGTGCTACGGTGTGTTAGGCAGTGTAAAATCATGTCAAGGAATGAAGGGGATGCTAACACATGCCACATAATTCCAAGGTATTGAAGACATGTTAGGTGTTATGGCATGTCAAGATGTAAACTATGTTTCTTAGTTGTTTTACGACCACATTTGTATGTGGCGAGCCTTTCCTTGGTAACTTGTTAAGTGGGATCAATTGAGATTGGACATGAGTAGTCTAATATGAGTTACATGTAGTTCTTATGTGAACAAGGAATATGTTGAATTTCCATGACACATGAGAATTTTGGTTTGGTCTTAGAATCTTTGATGCAAACACATTCAAGTGCCACAACACATCAAATTTCATAATGAAATCTAAACACATCAGGGAATCAATTAGTGCACATGAAAATTTTTAACTTTTTCAAACCTTTCTTCGTTAAATTACAAATTGTAATAGAATAGGCTAGAGCTCTCGCACCAGAGATGATTTCCCTTTACAATCAAACTGATACAAGGAATACAACTAGGGTTTGGTTTCAGTCCTTTGAAAACCAATATACCTTGAACAAGACAACACTTGGCTCAATTTTTTATGGTAGACACACATAGCCCTTTCAATCCAGATGTATTGAACACATCTCGCAGGTCCTCTTTCCTCCCATTATGAAGCTCCTCAATCTTCCTCTATCAATTAACTAAAATCCTTTATTTTACTGAACTCAGCTCAAAAAATGTTTCCCTCTATCTACCTCTTTTTTCCTTTAAGGTCTGCAACACTTAAAATTTTTGATTAGTTGTTCACAACTCTATTGTTCACAACTCTTTGGTATGCCCACTTTTTCCATATTGTTGCTCTGAGATTAAAAGTCTAGGGATATGGAGGTTTCCCTTCTTCTCAATGACACAATAATCTACAATATAGTGAACTAGTGCTAGTTGGCTAGCCCACTTGACTGCTACTTTAGTCCTTAAAATTATGCACGTCCTTAGGCCCAATACACCTACCTTTCTACCAGTCTTGTTTTCCTTCACAAGTACAAGACTTAGAGCTCTTCTTGGACAGTCACCTAACAACCCTCCAATTGTACTTGGACTGCCATCAATTTTACCAACCACAATAAATTTTTTTACTGATCTAGTGCCCACAATACTGCCCTCATCTAGGGCTCTTCAAATATGCCACCTAATAGTGATTTGAGTCCTCTCAAAATCACTATTCTTGTGTACCAATTTTTTTTTGTTCAATATATGAACAAATCTGAACTACTCATCTTATCATCCTTCTAAAAATTTGTAGATGACTGAACTAGGGTCACAAATCATCCATTAACAATCCTTTGACTAACTGTTTATAAGCTTCTTCAGATATTTGTCCAAAACTCTATGGAAAGTCCAACAAAATCAACTCCTCTTCATGTCAATTCATTCCTCATATGGCACATTTATTTTGCTCCATATTCTACTCAGGTTCCACCTTCCTTTGGATATGCTATCTCTGCACATACTTCTGCAAACCATCTACCAAATCTGTGGTATCTATTGTAGAGATAAACCTCTCTCTAAGGGTCATAAACCCTCTTCTTCTATGAAAATTTGTCATAGTATTAATGACATACCTTATCGATTGAACATGTTAGGAAACCTCCCTAAATAGGGAACTATACTTCTATTCTAATTGCTTTAGAACAAACCATATCCACCCATAGCAAAAAAGAAAACTCTTTCCTCCATAAGAGACTCGGCCTAGCTCATATGGATCCATAGATTCTGGTAATTTCTATGACTAAATCTTGACCTGAACTTTAGATATCTATGACCCTCAAAATACGGTTACTTCAGTCAATATTACACCTATGACTACTTATGTTCTGGCCCTAAATTCTAGTGCAAACCCTCCTCCATTTTTGTTGGTATTTATCACAGACCTCGCAACCTAGTAACCAACACAAGGTAGGGTCTCAAACCTATCTACTATTTCAAAATTTGATGTGGACTTCACATAGAAACAACACTGAAATCACATGCCCAAATTCTCATGAGTCGCCTCTCTTGAGCTTCATCTACCCTAAGAGAACCAACAATATGCCATCCTACTTCCTATCTCAAACCCATTAAGGCATGTGACATTCTTGTGAACCCTCACATGATGATCTTACTCTTGGTGGATGATCATGGCCTCCCTTTAGCAACGCTTACTCA